>VZTB01013974.1:15235-42901 GCA_013397245.1 Thryothorus ludovicianus | reverse complement strand
AATCAAACTTCTTCCTTACTGACTTTAAAGGTTAAGTTTTATCATTGATTGAAACAGTTTTTACGGAGTCTCATAATGTTGAAAGGTTGTCCCAATCCAGATTTGCACTGTAAAGAACTTGCTGGGTTCCCCCGCTGTCATGTGGTTCTTACCAGCATCAAGTTAACTTTGCCTTGTTGGAATACTGGAACTGGAGGAAAAAAAAACCTGCAGCCGGTGTTTCTGCCTCTTTCTCACCTGCAGTAAAGTTAGTTCAAAGCAGTTGAGTAGACAGGGTTTGCTGTGGGTTATAGGAGAGAAGCTGTAACTGCCGGTACCATTCGTCTGTCTGCTCCACATGTTTGCTCCAATCTCCCAGCCACATGGTGGTTCCTTTGTTTCAAAGTTGCTTTTAGTTCAGAGTCCTTCTTGGCTCCGAAAGCCTGGTGAGTTTCTGAGCAACTAGCAGTTCTCTCACCAGCCCTCCGAGAAAGAAGGTTCCAACCAGGCTAGAGAGATAATTTCAGCCCAGGCCCAGCCATTCCGGGCAGGGCCAGCCCCGGGCCCAGCCGAGCCCGGCAGGGCCCCGCCGCCGGTCTCCGAGGCCAGAAGCTAAATGAGTCTGCCCCCTCCTCCGGTTTCTTCTTTTGTTTCAAAGAATGTGTCTTTACAAAAAAACGCAGCAGTCTAATTGGTTGAAATGAACAGCACCACCCCAAGACACAATGTTTCCAGAGAGCTGTGCTGCCGGCAGCGGTGCTCTGTGCGATACTAGCCGTCTCTCGGCGACTGGGAAAAGGAATACGTGAGAGGATGCAAAGAGCGAAGAACGAAGCCGCGGTGTAGGCGGCTGGTGTGTGCTGCATCCTGCTAGTAAGAGAAGCGTGCAAGCACGCTTGGGAATAAGAAAGCATTTCCACAAGAGCTCCTTGGTGTGCTGCATTTTTCTCTTGAAGCGATTGACAACAACACACTGGCTGCTTTTCACTTCTGCGATGCAGAGAACACAAGCCCAGTGTAAGACACACTGGGGAGAGGAAGAACATGCTGTTTTGGTGTTAGTTGAATGTAGCTGATGTGGGGAAAGCAAGAGGTTCTAATGAGCACTAATTTTGATAGGAGAGCTTTGTGCGTCTCAAATACTCGGAGAGTGAGCTGCCAGAAGCTAAATGCAGTGTTATGTAGTTTGCAGGAAGCAGGTGCACGGAGCAGGCGTGTTTCTGCAGAATCAATGTTTCCGGAGAGCTGCGCTGCTGGCAGCGGTGCTCTGTGCAATACTAGCCGTCTCTCAGTGACTGGGAAAAGGAAAGCGCAACAAGATGCAAAGGGCGAAGAACGAAACCGCTGTGATGCAGTTAAGTGAGAGTAGCTTCCTTCTTGTAAGGAAAATGTGCAATGAGACTTGGCAGGAAATAAGAAAGCATTTCTACAAGAACTCCTTGCTGTGCTGTGATTTTCTCTTGAAGCGATGGACGGCAACACACACTGGCTGCTTTTCACTTCCGAGATGCAGAGAACATGAGCACAGTGTAAGACACACTGGGGAGCGGAACAACATGCTGATTTGGTGTTAGTGTAATGTAGCTGACGTGGGGAAAGCAGGAGGTGCTAATGTGCACTAGTTCTTTTAGAAGAGCTTTGTGCGAGGAGGAGATCCCCAAATACTCGGAGAGTGAGCTGCCAGAAGCTGAATACTGTGGTACGTAGTGTGCAGGAAGCAGGTGCACGAAGTAGGCATGTTTCGGTAGAATCAATGTTTCCGGAGAGCTGCGCTGATGGCAGCGGTGCTCTGTGCGATACTAGCCGTCTCTCGGCGACTGGAAATAATGAAAGTGCGACAGGATGGAAAGGGCGAAGAACGAAGCTGCTGTGGAGCATTTAGGTGAGCGCTGCTTCCTGTTTCTAAGAAAAACATGCAATCAGACTTGGCAAGAGGAAAGAAAGCATTTCTACAAGAGCTCCTTGTTGTGCTGCGATTTTCTCTTGAAGTGATCGATGGCAAGAGACACATTGTTCTTTTCTGCTCCAAAATGCGAGAACACGAGCAGAGTGAAAGATACACTAGGGAAAGGAATGACACGCTTATTTGGTGTTAGTTTGATGTAGCTGATGAGGGGAAAGCACGAGGTTCTGATATGCACTAGTTTTTTTAGGAGAGCTTTGTGCGAGGAGGAGGCTCTTTCTCACACAGAGCACCCGTGCTAGCAGCGAATCTCTAATAAAGCATCATTTCTGCCGAAACATATCTGATTAGTGCACCTGTTTTCTGCACACTACGTGCCACTGCATTCTGCATCTGGCAGCTCACTCTCTGTGTTTTGGCTGCTCTCCTCGTCACATGAAGTTCTCCAAAGAGAAAGAACCGCAGATCCGAACCAAGTGCTTTCCCGGTGACAGGCACCTCAAACTCACACTAATCAGCGTGTCATTCAGGTCTTCACTGCATCTAGCACTGTGCTCGTGTTCTCTGCATGTCAGAGCTGAAAAGCGGACTGGGTTTGTTTCCATCGAGCAGTTCCAGAAAAAAAAGCAGCACAACAAAGAGCTCCTGTAGAAATGCTTCCTTACCACTTGCCAAGTGCTCTTGCACGCTTCTCTTACAGGCAGGATGCTGCGCACACCAGCCCGCTGCACCACGGCTTCGTTCTTCACCCTTTGCATGCTGTCGCGCTTTCCTTCTCCCGGATGCTAAGAGACAGCTACTTCTCACACAAGGCATCGCTGTTGGACTGCATCCACTGGAGGGCAACACTGAGACTGCTCTGAAGTGCCGGGACACTGGATCCACCCTGCAATATCAATGTGTGGCCAGGGTATGGCGACTCTGAGGCCGCCATGTAGTGCCAGGATGTAACCATTGGAGGGTGACACTGACTCTTCCATGCAATGCTGTGGTGTGACCATCAGAGTGTGACACTGGAGCCGCCCTTCAGTGCCGGGGGGTGGCCACCAGAGGGTGACATTGACTCTGCCCTGCAATACTGTGGTGTGGCCACCTGGAGAGCGACACTGAGGCCGCCATGCAGTGCCGGGTTGTGGCCACCGAACGGCGACACTGACTCCGCCCTGCAATACCATGATGTGGCCACCAGAGGGCGACACTGAGGCCGCCCTGCAGTACTGAGCTCTGGCCACTGGAAGGCGACATAGATGCTGCCCTGCAGATTCTCGGGTGTGACCACTGGAGGGCGACATTAAAAAAAAACCCTTGAAAATCAGAACCTCATCCTTTCCCCATGACAGGCACATCAGACTCACACTAATCAGCGTGTCCTTCATGTCCTCTCTTCATCCAGCACTCTGCTCATGTTCTCTGCATGTCAGAGCAGAAAAGCAGACTGGATGTGTTTCCATTGAACACTTACAGAGAAAAACAAACCCCAATAAAGAGCTCTCGTAGAAATGCTTCCTTGCCACTTGCCAAGTGTTCTTGCACGCTTGTCTTACAGCCAGGATGCTGCGCTCACCAGCCTGCTGCACCACAGCTTTGTTCTTCGCCCTTTGCACCCTGTAGCAATTTCCTACTCCCGGACGCTGAGAGATGGCTACTTCTCGCACAGAGCACCGCTAGTCTCAGTGTAGGGCTCAAAAATCATGACTTCTGCCGAAACACACCTGCTCCATGCAACTGCTTTCTGCACAATACTCACCACTGCATTCTGCATCTGGTAGCTCACTCTCTGTGTTTTGGTTGCTCTTCTCATTGTACAAAGCTCTCCCAAGAAAATCTAGGGCAAATCAGCACCTCATGCTTTCTTCTAGTCAGGCACATCAAAGTCACACCAAATCTGCGTGGCCTTCATATCCTTATTGCATCTAGCACTGTTCTCTGCATGTCAGAGCTGAAAAGCAGACTGGGTTTGTTTCCATCATGCACTTCAGAAGAAAAAAGCAGCACAACAAGGTGCTCTCCTAGAAATGCTTCCTTACCACTTGCCAACTGTTCTTGCACGCTTCTCATACAGGCAGGACACTGCGCACACCAGCCTTTTGCTTTGCTGATTAGTTCTTCACCCTTTGCATCCTGATCCAATTTCCTTTTTCCGGTGTGTAATGGTGTGTTTTATAATGTTTTTATTAATTGATTTTTTCATTATATTTTTTATTACCTGGTTTGTTTTTTGTACTCTTATATTTTCTCTTTTTTGGCTTCCCCCGGTTCTTTCCCCTCCCTGGTGGCATGTCTGTCACTTCAAGACCCTTCTCAGAGTCTGGAAAGTTCTCTGGAGGGTGTCAAGGCTGCTGCTGGGGAATCCCCCTACCCCTCGGCATGTTTAGCTCCTCTAGGTGTCATTCAGCAGGCTGAGTTACAGCCAGGAATCCCCCACTGGTCTACCCTTAGGCCTTTTTCTTTTGCCCAGCTCCCCTTATAAACTGTTGCACAAGTGTTATTTGGTGCTCTGCCTGGCAGATGCTCCGAGGTGAGGAAGTGCCACTTCCAATTAATGTGTTGAAACCGTCCCAAGAAAGAGTCCTTCTTTAATCTTTGCCATCATTTCCTCATTCAGGATATACATCACCTTGGATTCTGGGACAGTTTGCTCCTCAGGATAGGTGAACTGACCCAAGGCTTGGCACAGCATCCAGGGCTAGATGGCAGGTTCGTATAGAGGCACACTGCCTCAAGTGGCTCTACCACATATGCCTCTATACAGGGGCAAATCCTCATCTACAGTGCCGTCCTGGCAGCACAGCTCTCCTACAGCACTGCTTCTTCCAAAACACGGCTGGCTCATGCACATTCTTTCAGAAGAATAGGTACCGCAGCATTCTGTCTCTCCTGAATCGAAACACAAAGCTTCTCGGTTATAAGCCTGGGAAAGAACTGTGTCGAGACATCATTTCCCACTCTCTCAGCTCTCTCACCATCTTTCAGGAGCTGCTGTCCTAGCAAAATGTTCTCCAAGGAAAAAGCCAGTGCAGGGCAGCACCTCTTACTTTCCCCACATCTGGCACATCAAACTCACTTGACATCTCTTTGTCTTTCCCTTGTAAACTGCATCTATGACTGTGTTTGTGTTCTCTGCATCTCAGAGACTAAAGTAAAGCTGTAATTTTTTGCACACAGGACTGCAAGAGAAATGTGCAGCAGCACAAGTAGCTTTCATTGAAATGCTTCCTTACAACTTGCCAGTGTAGATGCATGCTTCTCTTACAGACAGGACACTGTGCAGACTAACCTTGTGCATGGCGTGGCTTTGTTCTTTGCCTTTTGCATCCTGCTGCGCTTTCCTTTTGCTGGAGGCGAACTGTCGACTACTTCTTGCACAGAGCAACAGTGCCAGCAACAAAGTGCTCCTAAACATTGCTTCTGCTGAAACATGCCTGGCTCGTGCACATTCTTTTGGAAGAATACCTATAGCAGCATTCTGCTTCTCCTGTCGTCTGAATTGAAACGCAAAACTTCTCGGCTGCATGCCTATGTAAGTACTGCGCCTAGTCATCATTTCGCACTCTTACAGCTCACTTGTCATCCTTTGGCAGCTGCTCTCCTAGCAAAATGCACTCCAAGGAAAAGTCAGTGCAGGGCACCACCTCCTGCTTTCCCCACATCAGGCACATCAAACACACACAAAAGAACCCTTTTCCACTGCCTCTATGACTGTGTTCGTATTGTCTGCATCTCAGAGATGAAAAACAAGCTGTAATTCTTGTCACAGAGCACTGCAAGAGAAATGCACAGCAGCACAAGTAGCTCTCGTTGAAATGCTTCCTTTTGACTTGCCAGTGTGGATGCACACCTCTCTTACAGCCAGGACACGGCGAACAGAAGCCTGGTGCGCCGCGGCTTCATTCTTCGCCCTTTGCATCCTGTCTCGCTTTCTTTCTCTAGGAGCTGAATCGTCAACTATTTCTCACACAGAACACTGTCCTGGCAGCGAAGTGCTCCTAAAGCTCTGCTTCTGTCAAAACATGCTTGAAGGTGTTATCACGCTGGCTGCCTGTGTAGTGCCAAATGCCTTCTCCAAAATGAGTCAAGATACTCAGGAGCTGAGTTTTGTTTTCCATCGAAATGGGACACTGTTTGTGTCTAGGTCCCTGTTCCTTGTTTTGTGCTTCTGCCTTCTAAAATTCTGAATGTTGCAGGATTTCTCCCAGACCTAAGCTGACACCACCCAGAACCGTTGCAGCCTTTGGAGCATCAAACACCTCCTCTGAACTGATATCAGGAAACACTGGGAGATGATTTTTTCCTCTGTAGAAGAGGGAATTCTAATGTCTGCACATTATATTTTTCAGTAGCAAGAGCATTCCCAGCCAACTCAGACTGAGAAGCAGCCATTGCTAGATTTTTTCGTTTCAGTACACAGCTCCCAGAAGCCCAGTGCTCTACTGCTTCATTCTTTGCCTTACGTGATACAGACAGAATTTAAGGCCAGCGGTAGCATTCAGCTTTGCCACTTTTCAGCATGTCTACTGCACACAACCACTGCATGTTCTGCACTGTTTTTCCTCATCTTGAGGTACGATGATGCTCTTCCATTTTTGCAGAGTCCAAACTGTCCATGTAGCTCTCGTGTACCCAAAGAAGGCAAGAAGATAAGCACTGTTGCTGGATTAGTCATTCTGTGTCCAAGACTTTCAACATGGCACCACAATCTGGGTGACAAGAAGAGAACATGAAAAACATGCTTTTGTCCTGGCTCATTTTTCAGTGTCATATGGCTATGTGGATCCTTAGCCCTTGTGAGTGTCTAGTGTGCACTGTGGTCCTTTGAGCTGACAAGGACCGTGTAGAGAGCATCATGATCTGACAGCAGTTTGCAGGTTGCGTAGGAAAGATAGCTGACTTTTGAATGCACTGCAAATAAAAAAGTTTCCACAAGTTGCAGGAGCAAGCTCCTGGCAAGATGGTTGTACTGGCACAGTTTCTGCTTGCCAGACATAGTCAAAAATTTCTCTGATAAGATTCAGATGACAAGAGAGGCAGAATATGAGGCTATTTGGCACTGAGAAGGTAAATCCATGGCCCAAGTGTCTTTTGACAGAAGAAGCATGCTGGAGTGCTTTGCTGCCAGTACAACGATCTGTGTGAGAAGTAGACAGAGAATTTGCCTGGGCAGAATGAAAGCGCCACAGACTACAAAAGGTGAAGAACTAAGCTGCTGAGCACAGTGCTCAGTGTATCATCTGTAAAAAGAGTGTGGCTGCCACCAGCCTGCCAGCTGAATTCATTTTGGCAGTCATGAGGATTAGAGTTCAGTGAGATCTACTTGTGCTGGTACTACGCCTCTTCCAACTCCTCTGTGAAAACAAGTGTGATTACCTTTAGGCTCTGTGATCCAGAGAACACAATGGTAGGTAGAGGCAGTGGAGAAGGGAAGGACCGATTGTAATGATGAGTTTGATGTGGCTTACATGGAGCACACTGAAGATGAAGCCCAGGGCTGATTTACACTTCTAGAGCCTTTTTCTGTGACAGCAGCTGCTGGATATTTTCAATGAAGATGGGAGAGTGAAGAAAGTGAAAAAGAGCTATTTGGGAAAGATGAATGGGGAGGCATTGTGTGCAATAAAGGCTTTTAAGAGAAGGGGATACTTTAAGAACATCTTGTGTCTTGATATTCCATCTGAGTGATCTTTAACTGCTTGGAAAAGGTGATACTGAAAGTATGAAAATGATTGCTCTGCAAATATCAGGTTGCAACAGGGAAAATACCATCTGTTTTGGCACATCTGCCAGTAAGAACTGCAGCTGGAAACGCTTTGCTGCAACGGGAAATGCTTCACTGCAATGATGGACTCTGCCACTTTGAGAGAATGTGCTGATGCTATATATATAGTTTAAAAGGAATGTGCAAATCACTAGTGTGTTTCATCTAGTTTACAGACTGCAAAGGGACTATAAAGGCCAGCACTTGCTTTTGGTTTTGGGACTTTTTCTTTGCGATCAGCTACTTGTCATTTTGAAGAGGTCTGGGATCTGTGACAGTTAGAGTGCAAGATGGCACAGAGAGCTTGAGGGAAAGTGCCTGTCTGCAGTGAGATGGATGCAGTTCAGTGGGTGCAAGTAATATGTTGATCAGCTGACAGCACAGGAAAGGTTCTAAAAGGAAGAGGCTGTGCTACTATTTCTTTTCCTTCTGCAGCTTATAAACTCCACAGGCAACAATTAAACAATTCCTCTTCCTTCCCCGCTACATGCAGGATCACATTCTGTCAGTGTCCAGGAGCCAGAGGACACACACAGAGGAGCTCTTCCTGGTCCTGCCCCCACACAAAAGGGGCCAGGCCAGAAAAGCACTTGGCTTTTTCTGGGCAGTGTCAGCACTCATCAAGACAGCCATATGACTTTGCTGTCAACTCACACATGAAAAAAATGCACCGATCCCACCTCGAAACAACTCCTCTGTCCCTCAGGACAGAGCCAAGTTGGAAACCCTGCTCTCCAATCAAGTGTGTCAGAACAAGAAAATCTCGTTGAACTTCCTCTGCCAAGTGCATACTCTTCTTTGCATCACACTTAAAGGGCAACACAAACTCCTCTGCCCTAGCTAAGCTTTTCACTCTCACAGAGTCCGGTAACAAACTTGAAAACAACTGCTAAAAACAGTTCACAAAAGCAGAGAAAATTCTTTGTTGCATACAATTTCAACCACACCCATCAAACTATGAACACACACCCTGCTACTGAAACTTTCCTTCACAGTTCCAGGTACTGTCCTAAACCTTCAGTCTCACAGAGATGGGATCCAAATGGAATAGCACCAGGGACTGCTCACACACTAAAGCTACAAGGAGAAAAACTCAACAGCTTGGCATATGCATTCCCACTGGCAGTTCAACAGCTCTAACCCAGAGAACTGTCTATTGGGAAAAGCCTTTGAATTCACAGAGATTATCCAAAGTGTACATCCAAACTTGCTTTCTTTTGTTAAAGAGATGAATTAGAAGCCCATCACAAAAGAAATGGCATCCCCTCATGCAAAATCCAGATTATCCAGGAACTGATCCCATACAAAAGTGTCAGCACACTGGTATGGCATTATCTGCCTCGGGCACTTGATCAGCCACACACTAACACTCAGTGTCGCTGCTTACCTTGTCCACAAGGAGTGTGCTTCCAGAATTTCAAGAAGACTGCCTCTGAAAAGCAGAAAACACATGCCAAATTCAATCTTTCAAGAGGGAGTCTGCCTTCCAAAGATGGACACTGACTCCATGATTGTATCTGTTGAGTCAATGCTTCCAAACCAAATATTCCAGGACAGAAAGTTGCTGCTGGCTTTGAGCTGCATGACTCAGCTTCTTATCTGCACCCTCAACACTGGTGCTGCATGCTTTCTTTCCCATGAGAAAGCATTGCCATTCTCATTCAGGAACCTACCAAATGAAAGTTGCATACCACGTCCAGTACTGAATATGTCTCACAATGGCTCCAAAACAGAAGGGGCCAGGACAGAAATGTCTTTCTGGACTATCCTTCCTTATGTTACCTTAACATCTGCTTCACCAACATTGCCATTATATCTTCCCGAGGAAAGGCTCTCTGAGTCACTTGGCCTTGCCTCACCTCCAGAACTGTGCCTAGCTTTTCCTAGCCTACCCTTGCTTTGCTTGCTTCAGTCTGCCTTGCCTGGCCCTCCATGCAGGCAAGGCAATGCAGACCAAGTGTAGGCAATTGTAGGCAAGTCAGGGAAGAGGTTGGCAAGGCTGGAAGCCATGAGGAGAAAGAAAATGGAGTGGTAGGTGAGAGAAGGCCCAGAAGTTAGAGGCATGACATGAAGGTAAGTCCTGTGATGGGTGGACCAGGCAGAAACAAGAAGGGCTAAGGAAGGAGAGATGCTGGAGGAAAGCAGTAGACAGATCAATTAGTGGCATGGGCATGCAAAAGATTGAATGGCTAAGGAGGGCTAGCAAGGCAAGGCAAGAAAACTCTTGGGTCGCCAAGGCAAGGCAAGTGAGAAATACATTCAAAAGCGGCCAGGACAGACTGCTCTGTCCGGCTTTGATCTTGCATGGACTGTCTCTAATTTGCACCTAAAACACTTGTGCTACGTGCTTTCCTTTGCATGCAAAAGATATGCCATTCTGGTCCTGGAGCCCAAGGGTGAAGTATGGATTGCCTGTCCAAAATTTTAAAAATGCGAGTATTGGTGCCAGATAAAAACTGTCTAGACAGACGAGTGTGGCAGCATGCTTCATCCCTTGGGCTTTCTCTCACATGCTTCTGAAACACTGCGGTTAAGTGAAAGCCTTGAAAGTCTTGGAAGGGCAGGGAAAGGCAAGTTGAAAAATTTTCACAAAAACGGGTGTTGAATTCCAGGTGAGGGAGAGGTGAGCAGGTTAATGCAAGGCACTGGATTGGTAGAAAGGGCAAGGGGAGGACATGGATGGGAAGGAAAAGGAAAGGAATGGTCAGGAATGGCAAGGAAATGAAAGGTTGGGTAGGAAAGGCAAGGCAGTGCAGGGGAGGGGTAGGCGACACAATGGATGTCTTAAAAGGAAAAACTCCATGCACAGCAAGGCCAAGAGAAAAAAGTGGGAGAGATTTCAGGGTGGGACATAGGTGAGTGCAGCTAAGATAAGTGGATCTTGGAGCTTTTTACGATTTTGGAGAGCTAGAGACAATGTTTTTATTAGCTCATCTCAGCATCTTAATATGCCACACAAAAGCTGGCAACCTTTATGTCCTTGGTTGAGGCTGAATTGTATCCCCATTCGTCTGTTTAACTCAGAAATAAGTTTTGCACCTTTAAAACTAGACATAAAAGTAAAGAAGAAGCGGTAGAATGTCTGAGGCTGTTGTTTTCAAAGCATAAATATAAGACTTTTCAGCTTTCTTTCACATACAGCCTATGTTGCCTGCAGTGCAGATGGCAAGAGAGACGCCTCCTTTGCTTTTTCTTAGTTTTTGGCTGGACTGTGGGGTTGTTTTTTTGGTTTTTTTTCTTCTCTTTTTCTTGGAATTGTTTGAACCTGCTCTAGACTAAAAGCCCAAAAGAGCACCGAGAACTCACACCTGTGGCACACCAAGTGGGGCCTGGGCCCAGCATTTCCCAGCACTAGAAGGACTGTCAACAGACTGAGTTAGCCGAGCTGCACCCTATGAAAGAGATTTTTTGAAATCATCATCTCTTCAGAGCAGCAAGAAGTTTTGTTCTTCCCAAATTTGCCCTAAACCAAAACAAAGACACACTACTTGTTCCATGATATATTTCTGCACTGGGCAGGGGGCTGTAGAATTCAGCTGGCACTAAGAACATTCCATGAAAGCCCCAGACTCACTCAAAAGTGTAATCTTATGAGTTTTAAACTCTCTTTGGGTCCCCCTGAGCCTCAGTCCAGTTTGTTCCCTGATCTGGAAAATCAACTTTGAATGCAGACATTCCCATGCATGTAAAATTCTTCCCTGGGCTCATATATTATAGCTGCTCCTGCTGGAAGTATTTATAGGGTCCTTAAGTGATTCTAGTCAAAACGGACCTTAAAGACCTTGTTCCATCTCCCTACCATGGACAGGGTCACCTTCTACTAGACCAGGTTGCCCAAATGTTATCCTTTTTGATGTTTTGCAATAGTTCATTCTTTTTCCCCAATTTTTTTTCTAAGTAATGCAGAGTCAGTTTCTTGTTCTCTCCTTGCTTATAGCCTTTGTGGTGCAGGAATCTCTATTTTTTATTAAAGGGTAACCATCTATCCCCATTTGGCAGTATGAAGACCATTGTCCATGCACAGATCTTTTAAATGTTCCTCTAATAATAAAACAAAATAATCACTACAAAACCACCATGGATGTCTCTGAAGATGGGAGGGATAAAATAGTTTTAGACCAGCCATAGGCTGAAGTTACACCTGCATTCAGTTTTAAAAAAAAATTTTTTTGATGTTCCAGTTAAATCTGGTATCTTTTAAGGACAGTTTGCCCACTTAAGGTTATTCCTGGCCTGGTGCTCAGAACACCTGGCTGCAGTCTTGCTCCACACTAATGAGTGTCATCTTAAAACCACCAGTCTTGGTCTCAGTATCTTTATCTAGGCTGTATTTCTGTCTATACTTTGCTGTGCTTTTCAATAGGAATTTCTCGACAGGGTGCTTTCCTCTTTTTCCTACTGCTATGGGTATCCTTAAAATTGCAAATCCAGGCAGAAGTACAGAAGTCTGGGTTTGTACAGCATGGATCATGGGAATAAGGAGGCTTATAAGAAATAGAGACAGAGTTTTTATAGGACCTGCAGTAATAGAACAAGGGGGAATGGTTTTAAACTAAAAAAAATTATACATTCATACTAGATGCGAGGAAGAAATTTTTTCATTCTGAGGGTAGTGAGGCACTAGAACTGCTTTCCGAGAGAAGCTGTGGCTGCCCCATCCCTGAAAATATTCCAGGTCAAGTTGGCTGGAGCTTTGAGTAATCTTTACCAGTTAAAGGTGTCCCTGCTCATTGCAAGGGGGTTGGAACTGGAGGACCTTTAAAAGTCCCTTCCAATCCAAACCATTTTGTGATTCGATGAAACTCACAGTAATGGCAGTGAAAGTCAGGAAATGGCTGCTGGGGAAAAGGGTATGTTTGGGGCATTTTTGGGGCGCAAACCAGAGAAGTTTATTTTAAACAAACTAAGGTCATAAGTGGCTTTCATGAAGTAGATCCAGTAGAGGTGCCATGACATTGGAGTATGTTTTAATCCAAATTATTGGCTGGTGGAAAATAGTCTACATGTGAATAGCCTCCTTCATGAGGTCCGGTGCTGTCTGTAATGAATTCTCAGTACAGAATTATCTGTAGGATTTTAGCACCTTGAACAGACGAGTTTGAAGCAGACTTATGTCCTTGCTTTGTAGCAGATGAGTGCAATAAGAGTAAGGATGTGCTATAGGAAAAAAAAAGGTCAGAGCTGGTGTTTGATTATTGCCCAAATATTGAGCACAGGTCCAGATTCCTTCCTGAAACCAACTCAAGTTCACCTCTTGGTTGAATCTTTCTAAAGGTTCATGAGGGGTATATGGAATGGAGGAAGGGTGGCTTTTGGGTGCCTAGAAGAAGCACTGAAGTTCATCACCCAGCTGCACTACAAATCTCACCTTGGTCAAAGTTCTCAGCTTCATTACAGTTGGGTCTTCACTTGTAAAAAAGAGACTGTCACAGCAGCATGTAAGCTTCTCACAGAAAAAAAGGTCTATAGCTCAACAAAGCCTCTTTCAATGAAAAAGCCTCAAGTTTGTTTATGATAGTGGTTTCATGATAATAAATCTCCTAACAGTTCAGGTGGGGCAGGTCACAGGACAGACAGAGAGGCAGGGAGGTATCTGAGGACATGGCACCTGCATCTGTTTCTGTCAGCATTGCACTGACTCGGGAAGGAAGAGCCCCTAATAACTTCCCACTGGTGCTTGTCATGGAAACAGCTGAGCCAGGACCATCAGCACATGGGTGAAGAAGTGCAAGGCCATGATGCTCATGCATAGCCAGGCCTGAAAACGAGAAAAAAAGCCCAGCTTGCTGGGCATGTGTTGGACTACTGTCCCTGGTAAGGAGCAGATGATTGGAAATACTCAAATACATATACAATTCCTCTCTTTCTCCCTTTCCTGGATAAAAAGAAAAAATTTTGGGACACTTCTTTGACCCTTTGGCTTTCAAGAAAAGCTCAGAAATGCTCCATAGAAGAATGTGAACCTTCCAGTATCATCCCTCAAACAGAGAGGATACCCTGAACACATCTTACTAGAAACAGTGATCAGAAAAATGAAAAATGAACAGGAAGATGAAAAGGAGGATCAGTGTATGTATCATCTCAAACTCCCCAAGTATTATTAGAAAAGCACTAGGCCATCCTGAGGATGTTTGGAAGCCTTGGAGCAAGGAACCTCCTTGATGTGCTGCTTTCACTCACCTTCCTTCTCTTATTCTGTCTCATTCAATGGTCCCCTGGATTTTGTAATGATGATTAACGAGAATGTTTGCACTGTGGAAAGGCTGCACACCTTGTCCCTGTGCTGGTTTTCTCTAAATGACCAGCCTCCTCCACAACAGAATATTTTTTACCTCATCCTCTCTTACAGCTAATGACAGAGCACACTCTGGGCAAACGATAAACAACACAAATGGGTTTGGACAGGAGCAGGTCCTTAACCATGAATGCAAAAATGCAGCAGGGATCCTTCCCCTCTGAGGAAGAAAGCTGTACCATGTTTAGTGAACTGGCTCAGACCATGTTTTAGCAGCTATGGGCCAACTCTGGCAGATCTTTGGCTCACAAAGACCCAAAGCTACAAATCTTGGACACTGACGGACCTCTCATCCATACAAAATCTCAGAAGCCATGCAACCCACAAATACTTCAACGGTGATGCCCAAATCTTACCTTCAGTAACCGAGATGTCCTAGCAGGATGCAGTAGAGCTGGCAAAGAAAGCAAACAGATGTTGGTCTCTTGCAGACAAGAGGTAATTTCTGGACTAAATACAGGATCCAAATTTGCAAGACAGTTTTTTATCCGAGAATGCCAAGGGAAATGTGCTGTGCTGTTGCAGCTCCTCCTGATTGGTGCTGTGCCAGCCTACTTCTCCCCAAACTCTATATCTGCATCCCTAGAGGTATAGATAGGTTGTCAAAATTCTCCCCAAGCCATCGGGAAAGGAAGGAGTTGCTTCATTCATGTATTATTTCATTGCAATGCAGCAAAGGGACCTGCATTAGGTCTTTCCATCAGTCATCCCTCTATTACATCTCTGATGTAAACTCACTGATTCCTCTCACCTATCCTTTCAAAAGCACAGCATTAACAGGTAAGAGACCAATTGCACTTCACCTAAATTGAGTCAGCTAGGACAGAGAGGAAAAGGAACATTTTCCTAAGCTAGATTTACTCCAATGAGAGACCTCTTTGCCCTCTGCCCCCTATCCTCACCACCCTTGCCATCTGCAAGGTCCTAGGGCAAGTGCTCTAAGCTCCCCTCTCATCCACCCTCATCTGTTTCATCGCCTTGAGCACAACTGAGCACAACACATGAGCTTTCTTGTGCTCTATAGCCCATGGCATTCTGATTTCCTAACCATGGGAAAAAACAGAGATAAAGGGCTGGAGGGTAAGGAGCAGGAAGGTAACTTTTCCTCAGATACTTGTTTCTGTCTGTAGGGCTTGCTACAGAGCAGGCTGGGAATCAGGAGAAAACTAGAGCTTTTTTGTTTCCTTCACTTCCATGACTTTCGAGGCTTTGGGAGAGGATTTATTTGAATTAGATTCTTGCAACTCAAAAGGAGATTCCTGGTGCAAATATATGATCTAAATTAGGGTTTCTACATTGGTTGAAGTGATGAGGTGGTGTGGGGTCACAAATGAGCAAAATCCCACTGGAATGAGGAGTAAGTGAGAACAAGGGGTATGCAGGGATTTTGGATACAAGGCAGTAGTAATTGCTGCCAGAGATTCAGACAGTTCATGCCTGAAGCATTGATAAAAAGTTTTGCTCATTATAGCAAAAACTGAATAAAGAAGCTAAAACCACAGAAACCTCCTTGAAGAACTTTGGACTGTCAAACTGGTGAGATTATATAAAGAGCAACCCATTCTTCAATCCCTTCAGGCCCAGGAAGAAGCTAACAAGTAAACAAGGAAAAGAATGTGAGCCAAATGCATCAGCCATGCTAAGAATCATCTCTGACTTGCTTCGGGGTGAGAGAGACTGTAGCCCACAGACCCCTTCGCTGGGAACAGGTTTGCACAGATTTCTCCCTCCAAAGTGAGGAGGGGGAAGGAAGTTTTGGTGTGTTGTAACATCTGCTCAGGGGCAGTGAACCCATCCTCTCTTACATAAACTGGCCCAGCTTCGGAACCCCCAAGACCACAGGCCACATCCATGGACATTCACCTGAAAGGCATCTGAAGGGGTGCCTTAATCCATCAAAGACCCCCAGAAGTGCTCCTTGATTAATTCCTGAAGCCTTGCACCACAGAACTGCATATGATGTAAAAAACGCAGAGTCTGTTGTAAGAGACAATGGCAAACTCCTTGCCATTCCCCGGAGATGCCCATGTTTTCTTACCTAGTCTGAGTGTATATTAACCCATCAGATTTTCTGCATTCTGGGGGGACTATCACCACCAAGACCAGCTGGAGAAGATCAACGGAACATTTTTGGGAACCACGGAGTTGTGATATCTTCCTTATTTTGTCCCTGTCACCCTCTTTCTGCCCACCCCCCTCCATTATTTGCTATTTCTCTTTCTTTGTTTCTCTCCTTCTCCTATTTCCTATGAAATAAAACCCATACTATTGACTTTTGCAAATGGTCTCCTTTACATATTTGTATTGGCAGAAGCATTTCTAATAACTTTAATAACTGGATAATAACAGTTGTGTACCCACTCTCCTTTTTTGATGGGGTTTCTTTGGACCTTAAGAAGAAACTCTCTGCAGTTCTGGTGTTAGTCTTTCTCTTGGGTCTTTGTTACTCCAAAGAGAAGGAACCTACCTACCAGTAATTTTTTCCTGCCTTTTCGGCCACCATTTTGTTGTTTTTTGTTTTTTTTTTTTTTCTTTTGACAGCTGCGAAGGGATTTAAATTTCTTAAGCAGCAGAACCTTTTAACTTTCTGAATAAGGTGGTATCTTTTTATTTCCTTTAAGAAAAGACCTGCTCTTTTCTAAATATTTGTAGTGAATTGTGTGCCTACCAAGTAGGCACCCCTCAATGATGTCACAACATATCTCACCCTCAAGCTAAATCATAATTTTTTGGATCGTTTATTCTGGTGTCCCTATCTGGCCAGCAATGACGATATGGAATACCCAGCTCTTGGACTTCGTGTACCATATCAAAACCAGGCCAACACCTGCAATGCAAAAAATTTATATTTTCTTCACAAAATCTCTGAATGGTTTGGGTTGGAAGGGGAACTTCAGGATCATATCATTATAACACCTCCCCCCCTCTCCAGTTCTTCTCCTAACCTTGGCTGACTCTCCTTTGGTTTTCACTTTAATAAGTTTCCCCTTAGGGCATTGTCTACTCTTCTGTCCAGATTATCACTTCCTTCAAGATGCCTGTGATTTTTATCCCTTCATTTATACGATTGTTCTCTGTTCCGTTCCATCTCTCTAGCTTCCCCATATAAATTAAACATAAAATTTTCTGGAGTGTTAAATACAGAATGAGGAAAAAAGTTATGGCAGGGGATGGTAGTTACGATGTGCTCTACTTGTGAAATTCTGTACACATTTGGGTTATGGCTCAGAACATCGACATGACCTAGGGAAACTGCAGTCCTGCATTGGGAATGGGCAGGGTGAGACATAGAGTTTAAAAGGCTCCTTACCCTGTGACTATCAAGGGGTAGACTAAGTCCAAAGGAGTGGCTGGGGTAAGTGGTTCCAAGTGCTGACATAGCTGAGAGGACATTCCCATCCTTCATTAGCAGCCCTGCTTCACCAAGAATATGCAGAGCTTTTGCAGTTCAGTTCCTAGATCTTTGCCATAGCATTCCCTGCAGAAATCAAGAACACTGGGCAGAAACCAAGCTGTCTCTCTGCTGTTTTTTTCTACAGAGGAGGGAAAGATGCAACCACATAGGTGCCAGGAGATTCAAGGATGCATGGGAGAATATACTGCCTCCTCCTTGCATGATGAGCATGGCTGAAATTTTGTGACCATCTCTTCAAAGGTCTTTTCAGTCACCAAAATACTGTATTGCACTTCTAAAAAATACAACTTGGAGATTGCACAGGATTTTTTTACCCAAGAATTATACCCGAGAACAAGCACAGATATCTCATATGTGAACATGAGTTTAGAAAGCAAATAGGGAACAAAGCATGGCCTCCAGGAGTTATTTAACCCATAAGTTCATCAATGTTTAAGCCGTGTCCCAGGTACAGATTGTGCTCAATTTTACTATGTGAGGCATTTAAATGGAATTGGTCTCAAAAACACCCAGGAATCCTGAAGCATCTACAAAGGGAATCTCACTATGGAAGAGATGTTTGTGAGCATGTTTGGTTTCAGGACTATGCTGAGAAATGACACATGGGAAAAGAGACTGTTGATGGCATGTTTTCAAAGCCACTTGCTTTTACTTTGTTTGTGACAGTTTTTGTTGCTCCTGTATTTATTCTGGAGAAGTAAAGGAAATGGGGATAGTTTTCTAGTGCTCTTTCAGAGGAAAATAGAACTAAAAGTGAGAGAGGCTTTGGTTTCTCATGCCACTAGTTGGTCTTCATTTGCTGCTAAGAGCAATCTAAATAATTATTTTCTGGGGACACTGGAAGGACTTAATGAGGATGGACTAAATTCTAGATTAAAATCTATCCCCTTCTGGGCAGGGATCTACTGTGACCACCACATGAGCACTCTCATGGGATCACAAGGTAACTCAGGCTGATAGGTCTGGACTATGTGGTCTTTAAGTTCCCTTCCAACTCAAACCATTCTATGATTCACTTGCATGTGCCTTTACCTGCAGGCAGTGTTTCTGCACAGATGATATCCAGAGAAACATGATTTAAACCACCTGTGTGGGAAATTGTAGGAAAGAAATGAGATGGAGAGCAGATGGTCATTGAGGGAAGTTGTGAGCTGATAAAAAGAAAGCATGGCACAGCTAACAAATAGGGTCATTCCTTGTTTAAAAACCCTCCATATAAAATATTAAGAACATCATATAAAATACCTTTAGAAAAATATATCTAACTTGGGCTGAAGCTTAAATTGCTAAATCCAGCCAGGTATTTTTTTTATGAGGGATGGCAGGTTTTACTAGAAGCCAGATCTTTCTACTTGCCTGCCTATACTTCCAGCTTGGAGCCAAGAAGATGTAATGGGAATGAATTACAACTTCATTTTGCAGCCAGTTATGGGTTGAGGGATGAGAAAACGTCTGCCCATTCCCCATCTGACACTCATCTCCGTCCAGCCTCTGACAGATGCGCTGAATTATAAATTCACAATGCAATCCTGTCCAGAAGAGCTATGACAAATGAGGACAATTAGACAGTTATGTCAGCAGAAATGACCAAATACTTAAGCAGCTGAGACAATCTGAATAGATTTGTATTAGGGCATGGGGATGGAAAGTCAGCGTAGTCCACAACCAAACTAGAGGGTTTGTTACATGAATTTCCACTCCGAATGAACACGGTTATTCATGGTTGTCTTTGTAAAAAGACAAATCTTGTAAATACAGGCTCTTTGGGGAAATGTTTAGACAGCACAATCCAGTTTTACCCTGGCTTTCTAGTCACTGGACTTGTGTTGGTATTCCTTTTCCATTTGTTCATGGTCTGACATTTACAAGATGTTGAATACACAAACAGATCACCAGCAGCTCCCAGCCTGGGGTTGTCCCAAGGTCCATGCTCACCCTTGTCATGAAATATATATTTCGTCTGGAAAAATTTAGGTATTAGATTCTTGGTTTTCCCTAAGCCTCTGCTGGGTCAATGCATTCCCTTCTGACTTCTCTTGTGGTGGCAGAAGCAACTCAGATTCTCCATCAAAAGGGAGGGAAAATCCTGACTATAAAAGTCATGATAATTTCAGTCATTAAAGCTGTGAGTGATTAAATTGCAAAAAGCATTGTAAAGGTACCAGCTGTTCTTAATAGCATTTGAATGTCTTTATGACTGTGCTGACACATCATCAATGAAATTACCCTAGAAATAAGCAGATGTGAGCAGAAGTGTCTAATGGTAAAGCACAGGCTCTGCTGCACTGATCTAGTGTTAACCTGTGGTTAATAGACAACTAGTGACAGATAAAACCATGAGAAGGTGTTTCACAGAACAGAAAATGAGTGGGTCAGCATTGTTCAGTTGAACCTATGAGGTTGCTGCATCTTTTGTAAAGAGACATTCTTAGAACAGGAAAAAAAGTGGAGGGGGATTCACTTCACTTCCGGCCTTGGGAGGAGGTGGTGGGGCCCAGGCCGAGCAGGGTCTGAGTCAGCCCTGCTCAGCCCGGGGTAGCTGGGTCTGGGCTGGTCTGATCTCTCTAGCCTAGCTGAAATTTTCTTGTCTCAGAGGGGTGGTGAGAAAGCTGCCGAGCCTCTCACCTGGGAGTTTACCAAGTCCCGAAGCCAAAAATAAACAACAAAAAACTCTGAAGCTAGGAGCAGCCCTGAGACAAAGAAACCATGTGGCCAAGGATCACAGCAGCCAGGATGGGGCCAAACAGCCACAGCCACTCTTGCATGGCTCACAACGAACTCTATTTGCTCAACTACTTTAAACCAACTTTACTGTAAGTAAAAAAGGGACAAAAACATCAGCTGCAGTTTTTTTTTCTCTCAGTCTCAACACTTCAGGAGGACAAGGCTGACATGGTAGCTAACAGAAACTACCTGGCAGCAGAGAAACACAGTAAGTTACATTCTTAATACAGAACTAGATTCAGATTAACCTTTCAACATTGTAGGACTCTACAAAAACTGTTTCAATCGATGATAAAACTTAAACTTCGAGGTCACTAAGAACGAAGTTTGATTTTGGATGGAGGGATTGAAGAGAATGTTTTAAACTTAAATTTAAATTCTTTTGTAAAGCTATGGTAAAGGTATATATATTTGATACATCAGACTGCTTATTTTCTCTGTGACATATAGAAATGTATTGGGGGAAGTGGCAATTTTACATGCAACTGTGAATTGAAATATTAGTAGTTGAAACATAGATATTACTGTGATTTAAGAAGAAACTTAGTGAGAAATGAAAAAAAAATGAAAAAGATAATAAAGAGACCTTTTGTTTCTAGAGATAAATGAAAAACTTGTTGCATACTAAAGTAGCTCATTCTTAAAAAATAACACCTCAGTAGTGGAAAACCAGTTATTTAAAAGCTGCATAACAAGATAAATGTTTTGTCACTGCAGAATAATTTTTTCTTTCCGGGCAGTTATTTGCATTTGTGACAAAACTGCAAGAAAACCTGTTTTCTTGTAGAAAAAGGTCTCCATAGCACAACAAGAAAAACTCTTCTCCCCGAATAAATTGAAGATCAGACTATTTTTAAAGGTAGTAAACTAGTTAAAAGTCATAAGCTTTATCTTTGCATTGTCAGTAAAAAAAAAAGAAAGGTTATCTGGAATTTTGTCCTGATTATCTAATTATTATTATTTTCCTTTTTAAGGTTTGTTAATAAAGTTTTCTTTGTATATTTTCGAGTTTGAATCTGCTTTGCTGTCTTTCCTTTTAATCCTCTCTCACAAGAAAAATAAACCCCCAATATTAATTGGTGCATTGGCCAGGAAATCGAACCAAATGAATCCCATTACTGTTGTGTATTAATACATTGCTGAAGTCTGGAGATATCATCAAGGGCTAGTCTTGACTATCATCAGTATCCAAAAACTAATGTAGAATTTTATCAGTTATCTTTATTTAATTAATTTTTATAGTCATCACTGTATAATTGTGCTTTTCTATAGCAATAAATTTATTTCCACCAAAGAACAATATCCTCTTTATCTCCCCAGATTCATCCAGACTGTTTCGTTGATTGCAAGACAGCAGATTAAAAGTGAAGTGTATCTCCAAATTGCTTGGATGCTCTTAAGATTGAAAAACATCTGGGAAATCTCTAATGTCTTTACTGAACGTTTTGAATGAAGCACTTTCTTCCACCCAGCTTGAGTGTGACAGTCAGGACTTAAAAGAGGGATCAATAGGTGAAAGAAGTGAGTGGCATGAAGTCCCTAAGCAATTTAGTTGTCATGTCCAAAGGAAATGAGCCATGCATTTGGGATTCACAGTGGGAGTAGGACATGTCCATGGCACATGCACCATCTCTGAAAGTGCTCAAGGCCAGGTAGGACAGGGAGTAACTTGGTCTAATGGAAGGTGTTCTTGTCCATGACAGGGATTGGAATGAGATGAACTGTCATGTCTCTTCTCACTCAAACCATTCTGTGATTACATGATTAGAAGGTTCCTTCAAAGATGTCATATTGGAAGAATTTGGCAGCCAGGTTTTCGCAGTGAATGATGCAATATCTGATGCAAATCTGGTGGGTTTGCCCCAAGAATTTGACAATGTCATGCAAATTCAGATAGCTTTTCCCTGTGAAGACAGAGTGACTGTAGTTGCAAGATTTTAGTACTGAAACTAGAGCTGCACATTGAAACATTGGTGTTCAAGTAAGAAAGAAGAAAGAAGCTCAGGAGACAGTGGTTGAAGTGTAAGGCAGTAAAACAGGGTGTTTTCCTTGTCTCTTCCTGAGGAATTGTGTAGAGGTCGGTGGACCCTGAGAGGCGTTCCCTGGGTTGGTGAAAGACACAAGAGGCTTCTCTCACAGGATACCCTGTTTCTGTTATGCCAGCGTATCCCTGCTCTACTCCCTCAGTCAGCCCTGTTAACCCCATCCCCGTCCCTATATCCCTCAGTCACTCCCCTCCCTATTTCCCCATTGGCTTCCATACCCTAACCCCACCTTTGTGGTGCCCCCATGCCCCCTGACAATTGGTCCCTGATGCTCTCCCAGTCCCTACCACCCCTATACTTGAACCTGGACCCTTCCCATGAGGCTCGCCTTTGACCCTCCATCAAAGGTGAGCCAAACCTTTGTTATAAATGAGAAGCTTGACAAGGCCAATATTCAAGCAGCAAACAATTTAATGGTAAAATATGAGCAAACAGCACTGGGTGCAGTGGGGGAGCTCTCCCTCCAACTGCACACCGACAGTTGAGGCTTACAGGTGTTTATAGGTATATTCATAAGCATTCTCAGCAGTTTCTATTCCCAATTTTTATGTATATTCATCAGCAGTTTCTATTCCCAATTTTTACGTCCCAATTCTATACTCTATTGTGATCTAGTCTTCTCAGGATGTACATCCCAAAAGGAGTATCTCAGATGGTGGGGTCCAGTTTCCGAAAGGAGAAAAGACTATCCCAGATGTGGGGTTCGGCTCTCAGATGTGGGTCCAGTTTCTAATTTCCAAAACGAATAATCTTATGATCGTGATGTCTAGCTTCCCTTCTCAAGTTGCTTTTAGGAACTCTGAGATAAGCATACTTCCTACTAAAGCTATAGGTTTGCAAATCTTTAATAGAAAGCAATATTCTAAAATTATACTTCAAAAGGTTATTATTGCAAAAATCTTTAGGGCTTACCTATAAGCAGAAAGTTCTTATCAAAAAGCAACATCCTAAAACTTTAATTCAAATGCTCCTAAATCAACTTAAGACTTACAAAAGTTAATTGTGAGCAAAGGATAGATTCAAAGGCCTTCTTCCATGCTTTACTTTCCTCAGTTATTTATTAGAATTCGTCTTTCTAACTGTCCCATCGTCGGACTCCACACATATCACAATCACAAATACACATGTTGCCTATATTTACCTGACACAAAACACAGCTTTGTATTTCACACCTTTGACCCTAAATCTGGACAATCTACTTGCTTGGCTGGAATAAACATCTTTGTGGAACCCATACAAAGGCCTTTCCTGCCTCTTTTCCATTACCATATCAACAACTATCCTGGTTTTTAACAGGGAATGTGTTAAGCATTGAGTTAAAACTCACAGCAAAAATAAAGACAATTAAAGGTCCTAGAAATCTCAGCTAAGGATTTAAATGTAATAAAAAAATAATGCCTTTAGATGGGACTGACAGAAAGTTCTTGCTGCACACGATCTGGCTGGGTGCATGACAACCCTGAGGAGTCAGGGAGGGCCAAATTTTGTGTATGTCAAGTTCTTTCATTCAAGGGCTTTCATTCAAGCTTTTCCCTAAAGAAGAAGAAAAATCTCATAGCTTCAGAGAGTCTTGCTAGTGGAAATATGCAATAACAATAATTTGAAAGCTTGGCTTTCTCATAAATTCAAAGCAATTTCCCCATAATATCAGGAAAATATATGGTCTTTCTCGAGGCAGCAGAAATATATCAAAAATAATAAAAATATATCAGAAATAAATCAAATTTTTTATTGACTCGAAAACATTTGCCAGTGTTTTAGATTTAATTTGTCTGATGAGATGGAGTCAGATTGAAAACAATGATGCAGGGAAGCAAGAAGAAAATCAGAACACAAAGCCAACAAGATATTATACCATGAATACACACTACTGAATCCTCACCATAAAAAGGAAAGGAGTCATAACCCTAATGCCCTAAGAAGCAGTCTACCCACAGCTTGACCAGAATCTTCATGGACCAAATCTTTGACTTTTGTGGCTTTTCCCCCAAAATGTACATTTTAATAATGAGTAATATATGACTACATCTGAGCTTGTTGTTGTAAATGAGTTAAGAAATGCACAGAAGCCACGTATGTGGTTACACAACATCCTTCCCATCTCACGGCTGGTCAAATGCACCCCTTGAGTGTCCTGGGGTTTTTCCTAACTGTGCCAGTTGGGAACTGAAGCAGAGGGGAATGTTTCTGAGAGTGAGTGCACTTTTAAACCCCTTTTCATACATAGGAAAACTGAGGAAGGCAGTAAGATGACTTTCCCTAAATCACAAATTGAGTCAGCCATTTCACAGACTTATGAAATTGCAGTTGACCATGCTGGCAAGTCTCTGTATTTGCTGACCGTCCCCAGTAGCACCACTGGAGTAGAAAGTGCCTTTTTTTTGGAACGGAAGCCACAAAGATCAAGCCAATACCGAGTATGCAGCAATCAGCAGATCTATGACAGCTTGTGCTGAACATCCTAAGCCATAGGATCACAGAATGGTTTGGGCTTAAGAGACCTTAAAAAAAACTTCACCTTTCACACCCTGCCTCAGGCAGGGACTCCTTTCACTACCAGAGATTACTTCAAGCCTATAATGGTTTTATTTACCAATTTTCTAATTTTCAAGGTAACTGGGCAGAAACACCAATTTAAATGTCGTGGTTTCACGTTTGCCAATTTCACGTTTGCCGATTTGAGTTTTCCCAGCCAACGCACCAAGGATGATATGAATTTGGCACTAGTCAATTGTCAGTGCAACAAGTAGAATACATTCTTTCAATTTCTGCTGTGAGATAGGACCAGGAAAAGAGCAAAGCAGACTTCAACTTAAAACTAATAAAAACTTAATTAACTAACACTAAAAGGAAAAGAAGAACAAGAATCAGAATGAAACCTTCATCACACTTCTCCTTCTCCCCCCCCAATTGTTTACTTTCCCACTGACAGCATAAAGAGACAAAACCTGGGATTTTCAGTCAGTTTACCACCCCTAGAATAATCATTTCACAGTTCACTAAAGGAGAGGAGTCTCTCTTGTATACTGTAGAGGTTTTCCAAAAGATACCAGTTGTCTTGTGGCCTCACACTTCATAAACTGCCCACACTTCATGAATGGCCCATTCAGGGGAAGAAAATCTGTCATTGTGAAGCCCCTCCCATGAGGCAGCCTTCCCACAACCACTCATGGGCCATATCAGATTATTAGGATACAGTTTAAGGATGCTTTTCTAATATAAAACAAGAGTCCTCTTCATGTATCTCATCTTCAACCCAAGAAAGAGAGTTCATCTCCTCTCACTAGGCAGAGGGCATCTTCTCACTCTCTGTCTTCCTCTGTTCAATTTCTCCATTACATCACAGTTATATCAGCTTGCAGCTATGATTAGAGCTTCGCATCCCCCTAGAAGCATTTTATAAGTTAAAGGAGTATTTAATCCATTCCCTATGGCCTTACAAGAGAGGTCCAGCCTAAAACTAGGCAACTCCTTCAATCTTCCTTCCAACCTAGGATTCTTCTCTGTCTCTCCTGACATTAGGTCTCACGCTGTGTCTCTTCACATCTCATTTGATCTCTTCTTTCTCTCACTCGGGCAGGATTGATACTTTTGAAGTTTCATCTGGTCAAGAAAGAGTTAAAATCTCGCCCGGGACCTCTGCCAGGCTGTAGGGCGGCTCATGGTGTCATATTTCAAAGACGTGCTGGGGGAGTAAGATCTCAGGGGCTCTGAGCCAAAAGGCAGGTGCTGCCTGCTCTCAGGTGGGTGGGGGAGATTGATGGACTCTTCTCTCCGCCCCTCGGTCTCATTGGGGTGGGGCAGTAAAACACTACCAATGCCAGCTTAGTTTCTCCCCCCACACTGCCCAGGGAGCGATTGGGGTGACTCTGCGGCAGTCCGGCCCGGGGCCAGAAGCAGAGCAGGGTTCTGTGTCGGCAGATGTTATGAAATGCAGCTGGGCCCTACCTCAGCCCGTGTGGCCTCCCCTTCCCCCCCATCCCCGTTTGGCCCGCGGCCGAGGGAGAGGAAGTCTCTCTCCGAACGTGCAAACGAAAAAAAATATTTCCCGGCCTTTGTTTCCTCTTGAAATGTAATATTCACAGAGACCAAATGACTCCAATTGGTCCAACAAACTGCCAATCTCAAAGCCAGCCGGCCCACTTCCGTGGGCTAGCCAAACTAACCCAAAGCCTCATCCAGTTTGGCGTGGAATCATTTCAGAGATTGGGCAGCCACTGATTCTGTGGGAAATCTGTGCCAGAGCCTCACCACCATCACAGCCAGGAATTTCTTCTAACCCTATCTTTCCCCCAAATGTATTGGGGGAAAGTAGCAATTTTAGTTCAACTGTGAGCTGAAATACTAGTAGTTGAAACAAATAGATATTGCTGTGATTTAAGGAGAAACTTCAACAAAGAGAAATGAGAGAGATGAAAAAGATAGTAGAGAAAACTTTTGTTTCCAGAGATAGAAGAAGAAAACTGTGGTGTATAAACTAGCTCATTCTTAAAAAAATAACACACCAATAGTTAATATGTGTGAAGATAATTAATGTCAGGAATCGAATTAAAACCAATATAATTTATTTAGCAAGCGACAGTAAGCAAAAAAAAACAGTGCTGGGCAGACGAGGAGTGTCTTTTGCTCCGCTAACTGTCCACACCCCTCCTCAGTTTGCCCCCCCCCTTTATAGTAGTCTATTCTGGGGTCCCGTAGATGTCTTGGTGTCTTCTGCGCATGTGTCTTTTTGTTGCTGAGGGGGTCTTTGCCTGCTTCTCTTCAGGTTGCCCCCCTCCCCCATTTATAGCAGTCTCTTCCGGTGTCATGTAGACCCTCTTTAGTATCTCTTGCGCATGTGTCTTTCTGTCGCTAAGGGGTCTTTCCTCTGCCTTCAGTGGTCGTGGGAGGAAGGCTCATCATCTTCTTCAGTGTCCTATGAGTGAATTCTACATTTAATTATTTGCAAGCTTTCAGATCTACCTCTATGTCATCTTGTGCTTTACACCTCCTACAACCTTATCTACTGCTCACAGCCTTATCTATATTGCGCTTACTCAGCCAAATCCCTGCAGTTTCATCTTGTAAGCAGTAGTACTCTCCCTTTCTTTGTAAGAAAGGTTTTAATGAACAAAGTTTAACCATTTACTACAATTCTAGGGGCTCAACATGGTCTATAAAAGCAGCTGTGTAAAAGCTGCAAAACATGGGAAAAACTTTGACACTACAAATAAAATTCCAGGCAGCTGACATTAGGTCTCACGCTGTGTCTCTTCACATCTCATTTGATCTTGTGACAAAGCCACAAGAGAACCTGTTTTCTTGTGGAAAAGTCTCCATAGCATAACAAGAGAGACTCTTCTAAGTGAACTGAGAGAAAAACTATTTTAACAGTGGTAAACTGACCGAAAGTCATGAGTTTTATCTTTGCATTGTCCGTGAGAAAAGAGGTGTTCTGAAAGTTTATCCTCACTTTCTTATTATCGTTTTCCCCTTTAGTTCTGTTGATAAAATTTTCTTTGTATATTTTCAAGTTTGAACCTGCTTTGCTTTCTTTCCTTTTAGTCCTATCTC
>VZTB01013974.1:1259-14073 GCA_013397245.1 Thryothorus ludovicianus | reverse complement strand
TAACTGTCCGTGCCCCTCCTCAGTTTGCCCCCCTTCTTTATAGCAGTCTCCTCCGGGGTCCCGTAGATGTCTTGGTGTCTTCTGAGCATGTGTCTTTTTGTTGCTGAGGGGGTCTTTGCCTGCTTCTCTTCAGGTTGCCCCCCTCCCCCATTTATAGCAGTCTCTTCCGGTGTCATGTAGACCCTCTTTAGTATCTCTTGCGCATGTGTCTTTCTGTCGCTAAGGGGTCTTTCCTCTGCCTTCAGTGGTCGTGGGAGGAAGGCTCATCATCTTCTTCAGTGTCCTATGAGTGAATTCTACATTTAATTATTTGCAAGCTTTCAGATCTACCTCTATGTCATCTTGTGCTTTACACCTCCTACAACCTTATCTACTGCTCACAGCCTTATCTATATTGCGCTTACTCAGCCAAATCCCTGCAGTTTCATCTTGTAAGCAGTAGTACTCTCCCTTTCTTTGTAAGAAAGGTTTTAATGAACAAAGTTTAACCATTTACTACAATTCTAGGGGCTCAACATGGTCTATAAAAGCAGCTGTGTAAAAGCTGCAAAACATGGGAAAAACTTTGACACTACAAATAAAATTCCAGGCAGCTGACATTAGGTCTCACGCTGTGTCTCTTCACATCTCATTTGATCTTGTGACAAAGCCACAAGAGAACCTGTTTTCTTGTGGAAAAGTCTCCATAGCATAACAAGAGAGACTCTTCTAAGTGAACTGAGAGAAAAACTATTTTAACAGTGGTAAACTGACCGAAAGTCATGAGTTTTATCTTTGCATTGTCCGTGAGAAAAGAGGTGTTCTGAAAGTTTATCCTCACTTTCTTATTATCGTTTTCCCCTTTAGTTCTGTTGATAAAATTTTCTTTGTATATTTTCAAGTTTGAACCTGCTTTGCTTTCTTTCCTTTTAGTCCTATCTCACAGCAGAAAATAAACCCGCAACATTAATTGGTGCATTGGCCGGGAAATACCAAATTAACCCTACGACACCATAGGACAGTGCATTCATTTGGAGAGGGACTGACCAAGCAATTCAGCCCAGGAAGGTTATAGCTGATGGTTCCTGAGTGGCAGTGCATGATGGGAGACACATGATGGTGTCAGATCCACTGGTGGAGAGAGAGACTGAAAAACTGGGAATGAATGACTCTTCCCAGAGTTTATTTTTATTCCCAGCTGCTGCCTATTCCTGAACAACTTGCTGTTGCTTCATTTCAATTTAAAGACTTAAAAAAAAAAAACAAACCAAACACTGGAATGGGGCTAAATTGACTGCCTTTGCATTGTTTTCAGCAGAAGAGATGAGATTTATTTTTAATTTACCTGTGTCTCTGCAATCATTACCTACTTTACAGCTGTGTTGCTAATGAGTGTCAGGACCGTCATTTTAACTAATGGAGAAATTGAGGCATGGGCAGTGACTTTGACATTCCCCAGGACACGGCCAGGAACTATTCCTGGGATCTGAAATCCCTTTATCTAGTTCCTGTGCTACAGCCCCAAGCCAGTCACACAGAAGTTACATTTCATAGATACAGTCTTACTGTATCAGTAGGACTAATTTCTAGTCTTACTGACTGCTTTTGCACACTTCTCTCTATGATTTTTCTTACTGGTAATTATCATGGTAAAACAATTACAGAAGCAGGGAGGACAAGTAATAGTCCATGTGGCAAATGAGCATGAGCAGTATATAATGAGTATGAGCAGTCCAAGCTGACTGGTAAAGCAGAAAAATAGCATGTTTTAGAATTGTTTAGTGAGGAATTAGGTTAAAAACTCCAACCAACATTTATGGATGCAGAAAACAGAAGAGTTTTCAGAAAAACAGTCATTAAATACATTTCCACATGTTGGAAAGTGGAATCAGGACTGCTTGAACAAGGGTGGCTGGTTTTGCAGAGACTGAGTTTCAGACCTCTTTAGCTTAAAAGAACCTACAAGAAAGATAGAGAGACTATTTACAAGGCAGTGTAGTGACAGAACAAGAAGGAATGGTTTTACACTGACAGGACAAGGGTGACTGGCTGCACACTGCCAGAGGGCTGGGCTAGATGAGATACTGGGAAGAAATTCTTGACTGTGAGGGTGGTGGGGCCCTGGCAGCAGTTTCCCAGAGAAGCTGTCGCTGCCCCATCCCTGGAAGTGTTCCAGGCCAAAATGGATGGGGCTTGGAGCCACCTGGTCTAGTGGAAGGAGTTGTAACAAGAAGATTTTTACGGCCCTCTCCAATTCTTGTCTTTCTATGAATTTATGATTCTAAAATCTTTCCAAATGTTCAGTGAACTTGTGCAGTCCTAGCTCCAGTAAGCAAAACCTATAAGTTCCAGAAGGACTTTACCTTCTGAACAGTGAGCTAGAAGAGGTATTCTTCAGAGGAATTGCCACTTCCATCTTCTCTCAATCATGTTGTTTCCCTCCAATGTGCAGAGCCTAGACTGTGGGCTGGTGCTGGCTCCTTGGTCAGGACCTACCATCTGTGCTTACCTAGGAAGGTCCAGGTAAAGAAGGTGAGACTGGGAAGTCCTCTCCACACAGCCACCACATGATGAGGATTTCCTAGGAATTAGGGAGCACATGCACCTGCAAAGAAAGTTGTTTCACTTCTTTAGTGAAACTTGTTAGAGTAGGTGATGCTCAGGGTAAGGTGGGTGTGAACATGCCAAAGAGAAGTGGGCTTTTTCCCTCTTCCAAAAAAGAAAAGGAACTTGGAAACTACACAGTGACACATTGATTTTAAGAGATACTGCATTAGGTTGCAAATGCCTGTGTCTGAAATCTAGAAAATGCTAAGTTGAGATTTAAGAACTTATGCAACTATAATTTTGTCAGTGGTGTGTGTTTGCCCAGCCCAACATTTCAGTCACACCACCTTACCCACAATGCTTCTTTTTCCTTTAATGGCCAGAAATTATTTGGAACAACACAAGCCTCAAGGGAATCACACAGGCTGATCATCCCAGCCTCTCCATGCCTGGCTACCACATAAAAAATGTTGACTTAGCACCAAGCTTTCACTAACAAAACTAGAGAGCCAGCTAGTGACAGCAAGAGGCAGCAGGACATGGATGAATGGTGCTGCAGTGGTACATTATCATCATTCATAGGCAGTAGCACATGGGTTGTGCTGAGGTGCTGCTGCTCTGCTCATCTCTGACAAATATTGATATATTTAAACATAATCTGGAGTAGAAAAACACAACCAGATGTTGCTGGTTATTGGGTGATGGGATACCTGATAGCCATTCCCACTTCTCCAAGGACTGACATTTACCTTGTGACACCACCACCTCCCCACTCCAGGAGCGTTTCAGAACAGACCATGCTCTCCACAACATGTTTATTAACAACCTCTCCACCTTTTGCTCCAGCTGCCCCAGGGATGATACTGCCTCTTGGGAACTGAACCCACACTGGGAGGCATGGCAAACACAGGGTCTGGGGAAGACAAATCACCACTTGACCAGAAAGAAACAGATCCTGAACTCCCAACAAAAGTTCAAAACAGTTTGGTTTGGGGAAATCAGTGCCTCATGAAGAGTAAAAGGCCTTTAAGGCCCCTCCTGTAGTTGCCCATCCAAGGTTCTATTTCATTTTGCTCAAAAGAAAGTGTAGGTATGCTGTGGCATTTCCTCTTGAAAGCCAGGCTGGACTGGGCTTGGAGCAACCTGGTCTAGTGGAATGTGTGCTATAGCAGGGGCTTGGAATGAAATGAGTTTAAGGTCCCTTCCAACCCAAACCATCCCATGATTCTATGATTCTCTTCACCATCTTCTCTTTCCTATCTCTTTTACCTCCTTTCCACATCAGCCCCCTGCTTAATCTGTTTAGGAGTAAGAAGATGTTCATAACCAGATCTTCTCAAAGCTTGAGAACAAGAAAAAGCTCCCAGAGCTCTGGCAGTTGAATTTGCAGTGGGCAGGCTGGAACTCAAACAAGCACCTAGGCATGACAGCTCTTTGTCATACCCACAGCAAACTAGCTCAGCAATACTATTTGCTAAATATTTGACATTTTGGTAGAAATTGGAAGTAATAGGATTAATCTGACAACATCTATCCAGCTCTATCCCCACTAACAATAAAGGGGAAAACATCAGACAATCACAAAGTTGTTTATGTTGGAAAAGCCCTCTGAGATCACCAAGTCAAACTATGTAGTGCCCGCCACTAACCTATAACCCCAAGTGCCAGAACAACAAATCTTCTGAATCCCTTCAGGAATAGGGACTCCACCACTGCCCAGGGCAGCCTGTACCAGGGTTGTACAACCCTTTTTAGGAAGCCGTTTTCCTTCATATCCAACCTAAACCTCCCCTGGAACAACTTGTCTTTTGCTGTAGGTCAGAAATCTCCCAAACTGATCAGATATCCAACCGAACTGTGAGCCAAGACTGCTGAGCCAGTCAGGAAAAGCAGGTAGACAATACAAATTCCACAATATAAAAGCATTGGTGTGACTTGGGATGGGTATTCCAATGACCAGGAAACTTCTGTTTTTGATAAACAGCGGGGTATGGCGAAATCGTTGAGCACTGATTTTACCCTGAGGCAAACAACCTTTCCAACTTGTACATTTGTGTATAAATGACTACAATGAGGCAGCAACACTGTGAACACCTGTGCATTTATGCATGGAGAAGATGCAGAGTTGTTGTGATCATAGACACAGAGATCCATTTTAAACAGACCCCCTGCTATATAAAGGGTGGCTCAACAGTTCCTCTTGCCAGATGAAAGGAGGAAATATTCACTGTCAAGCAACACCTGAGCAACCCACCAGGCAGAAATGGCTCCAGGTACTTTTTATTATGGTTTTAAAGGAATTGTCAGTGCTGCCATGTGTGTAGGGTGAGAGGAGATGATGATGGGGTGGTATGTGGTGGGATACACAGACTCTGTGACAGCCCTAACTTAAAGTATGGCAATTTATAAACCAATGAAAAACAATACCTTTCCCTGCAATGTGACTTTAATTCATTAATTAATCCCTTCCCTAAAAAGGCCAAGTCCTACAGGCTCCAGGGCATTTCTCCTCCAAGGGGTATTTGTCTTAGATTAAGTTTGTGGTCTTTGCAGCAGACAGGCACTAGTGTTAGATGTCACAGGCTGAAAACATTTAGGGTTGACAAAGATCACCATAATCTGCAATCGTATCCCAGAGAGCCAGTCAGAGCACAGGTAATGTCACTATCTCTCACTCCAGTGAGGCAGACAGCCAGCATCACATCAGTAGTACAGCATAAACCTTGGCTACATGAGGTGCACTCAGGTTCTCACCTGGGACTCATTGTCCCTCCCCTGCTTGCTCATGTAACCGTAGTGCACCATGCTCTTTTTACATGGGAAGGAACCCTGACAAAAGGAAAACTGTGAGTGCATCAGGGAAAAACATTGGGGGACTCACTAGTTTTCATGGAGCCACCACGACTCCACCTAGGAAGATGCTGCTGGTAACACTAGGAGAAGCACAAGCTCTTGGTGGGGGCAGGTCTTGGTGAAAGGGTTTTCAAAGAATTTTGGAGAAAGCTAAGCTTACTCTTGGAACCAACAAGCACCAAGGAAGATGAGCCTTCAGCCAGCATGGACAGAAGAGACTGGGAATTAATTCCCAGGTACCACTCCCTCTTCAATCCAGTTTTCTGAGGACTGCTAACACCTTCCATTGTGCTTTGCAGGGTCATGGTTCTCTCCTCTTGCCATTGCCATGATCACTCTGGGACTACAGTGGCCACAACAAGCTGCCACCTTCCCAGCCATACCCCTTTCCAGCTTGTTTTCTAACGCTGTGCTGAGGGCTCAGCACCTTCACCTCCTGGCTGCTGAGACATACAAGGAGTTTGTAAGTGGTGTGACCTCTGGTCATCTCCTCCACCTTAGCTTGATGGCTTCAGGACTGTGTAACAGATACCTTTCAACAATTGGTGTCTCCTTTGATGAGAGGATGTTAACAGAATAGCACAGATTACATCCCATAAGACTGGACCCTGTTTCCTCCTCTCAGCCCTCTGCCCCCCTACTCTGATCCTGCACATGCCTCTTCTCAGGACCATGGCTGCACAGGCTAAGCTGGGACATGGCACAGATAACGTGACAAGACTTCCCTTGTTGGTTACCTCTGGCCCTGGGAGAGTCTGAGTGCTTAAAACTATCTAGTTTCTTCTGTTGGTATGAGGAGCTGGCATTAGCTGTCACTTTGGCAAGAGCTGTCCTTTGGGGTCATTTACTCTTTGGGAGAACCTAGTTCAGATGTGGTTTGTGTTCACCTCAGCACCTTGGCTTAGGAAGACTGTTAGGCCCAGTAGCTATTGTGCCAACATGATATTCCTGCTTTCTACCTGCCAATCCTGTCCAAAGGCACCTCATGTCTCACATTTATTTTTTGCAAAGAGAAACCATTCAGAACAGCTTGGGAAGTGTCTGAGGTCTTCTCCAGAATATAGGCAATATATCTGAGTGTATTTGGGATGTCTCCATAGGAACGCACCTATATTCCAGAAGACCAAAGACACACAAACAAGAATTCCCAGGTAACATTTTGTTACTCGGAAACCATCCCTGCTCCCATGAAGAAGGATGATGCCCAGCAGAAATCAGTAAGTTCTTTTCACCCTCAGGGCAAGCACAGACCTGCCTGAAGAGCTAGCTGTGCTCCATTGAAGGAACAGAGGGTTTTCATCTGTGAGTGCTTCATTCCTCTCCTCCCTTTTTGATTATTTTAACCTTGCATAAAGAAGGAAATACTTTTCTAGGCTACTCTATAAATCACATTCCCACCCCAGCATGAGAAAAACTATTGTCTGCACAGGACACAGGTCTGGATAATGCTACCCAGCCTGAAAACTTTGTGTCTGCGGAAGCTGTAGGAGTAGTGGCATGTCTCCAGGTGTTCTATAGGGAGCAGGACATGCTAACAAATACAGTGCACAGCTTTGACTCTTTCTTGTCTTAATTTCAGGACGTTGCACTTCTTCAGTTTTCCCTGGTTCTCATCCAGTCCTGGCTGACCCCAGTGCAGTACCTGAGCAAGGTGTTCACAAACAACTTGGTTTTTGGCACCTCAGACAGGGTGTATGAAAAGCTAAAGGACCTGGAAGAAGGGATCCAAACTCTGATGAGGGTAAGTTGCAGCATGTACCATGACTATAGAATTGCAGAGATCTAGAGGGCACTCAGCTCTTGCAGATCCAAAGACCATGAAGAAATCTCACTGCCTTCCACTCTGAAGACCAGTGGCATGCTTAGGACTTTGTTTACCTTTAGATAATGAGATCATGATACTGCACATTGGGTTTCATCACTAGGGAGAATAAGAAAACACGTAACAGGTGTTAATACCCATTGCAATGCACTACTGATCAGGAATCACAATTCATACCCAAAGTCTTTCCAAGCCCAGTAACAAAAAAATATTATGTTGTACTAATAGCAAGATAACATTTGCTACACCTCCATGCAAAATACTTTGAAATGTGCCAAATTTTGTGATGATTCACAATATTTTATAAAAGCATCTCTGTACAGGTGGAAACCTGTACTCTGGTGTTTCCCTCCTACATTAATACAGCATCCAGAGAGCTGAAAGCTGTGGGGTGATCCTCTTTAAGGAAGAGGTTCGCAGAATGGTCTGGGTTGGAGGGGACCTTAAAGCTTATCTCGTTCCAACCCCACGCCACGGGCAGGGACACTTTCCACTAGACCAGGTTACTCCAAGCCCTGTCCAAACTGGCTTTGAACGCTTCAGGGATGTGGCAGCCACAGGTTCTCTAGGCAACCTGTGCCAGGGCCTCACCATCTTCATAGGAAAGAATTTCTTGCTAATACCTAATCTAAATCTCTCCTCTTTTAATAAAACACCAACTCCCCTTGTCCTGTCTTTATCTGTCCATGTAAAAAGCCACTCTATATCTTTGCTCTAAATCCCCTTTAAAATTTACTTCATTTTTTGCTTTGTCAATTTAAATGAAGTTGTGTATTATCTGCCAGGACACTTTTTCAGTTATGTTTTATTCTGTAATTAAGTTTATCTGGCAGGTTCACCCTGTAGCTAGAGCTCTGAGACTGGTAGCTGTGAGAAATGAGTCTGGAATATTGTTTACAGCATTAAAATTACTCTGAAAGTCAGGGTCAAAGAGTAAACAGAGCCCTTCTGTCCTGGCACTTCAGCAGGAGAAAGTAGGAATAGATATTAGTACCACATCCAGATTTTTAGGTAGGTGAGAAACTCTTTACTGTGAGGGTGGTGAGGCCATGGCACAGGTTGCCCAGAGAAGGTATGGCTGCCCATCCCTGAAAGTGATCAAGGCCAGGTTGGACAGGGCTTGGAGCAACCTGGTCTAGTGAAATGTGTCCGGGCCCATGGCAGAGGGGCTTCAAATGAGATAGTCTTTAAGGTCCCTTCCAACCCAAATCAGTCTGTGACTTCATTATTCTATGAGTTTGGTCCCCATTTGGTATATGCTTGGGCATTAGGAAATGGTACACAGAAACCAGCCAAACAATCATATTTTGCCCATTCATGGAACCTTTTCCTTAACCAAAACTTTTCTGTTTGTGGCAACTGGTGATCACAACAGGGCAGGAATGCAGCTCTCAGCTCCAGATGTACATGGCTTGGGTCTTGGTTAGAGCTTTGTTTGCTGGCAAAGTGGGAGAAAAGAGAGAATTATTTGCCCGGTTCCCTGTCTCCTTGACTGCAGGAGGTACAGAGACACCTGTAACTTTCCCTTTCTTTTAAGACCCCAAAGAAACACTCCTCCCTCCCTGCATCCCTCTGCCCAGTTCCCTTCTCACTGTAGCATTACGCCAGCATCACTGGTCTTCCTGCAAACACAAACACTCAAAAATATGTTTGAAATATGCTTTAAGTCTGGAGAGAGAAACCCCTGACCTCATTTAAAGTTCAATGGGAACTGTGGCACGGGGCCTGTGGAAGATCATAGAATCATTGACGTTGGAAAAGACCTCCAATATCACCAAGTCCAAGACTAACCACTGCCTTGTCAACTAGATCAAAGGACTGAGTGCCATGTCCAGCCATTCCATGAACCCATGAACCTCCAGGGCCAGTGACTTCATAACCGCTCTGGGCAGCCCCTTCCACTGTTTAACAATCCTTTCTGTGAAGGAATTCTTCCTGATGTCCAACCTGAAACACCTCTGGCTCAGTTTGAGGTTGTGTCCTGTTGTCCTGTCACTTGTTCCCTGGGAACAGAGCCTGACCCCCACCTGGCTCCACCCTCCTCTCGGGGAGTTATAGAGTCAGAAGATCCACCCAGAGCCTTCTTTTCTCTAGTCTGAGCTCCCCCATCCCAGCTACTTCAGCTGCTCCTGGTGCTCCAGTTCCTTCCCCAGCTCCGTTCCCTTCTCTGGACATGCTCGAACATCTCAATGTTTTTCTTGTCAGGAGGGGCCCACAACTTCCCCTGGGAGGTACCCCAGCAGTGCCCAGGACAGGGGGACCATCACTATCCTGGTCCTGCAGGACACACCATGGCTAATGCAAGCCAGGTGCCATTGGCTTCTTGCCCACCTGGGCACACATGGGCTCATAGTCATCCACTGTCCACCAGTATTCTCAGGGCTGTTCCCAGCCACTCTGCCTCAGCTTGGAGCACTGCATGAGGTTACTGTAACCCATGCTCATTCCCAGGCCCCCACCACCTCCCCCAGCATCTTTCAATCATCTTGCAGGAGCTTCAGGACCAAAGCCCACCAGGTCCCCAGATCCTCAAAGCCACTTACGAGAAATTTGACATCCACCTGCGAAGTGAGGACGCACTACTGCAAAACTATGGCTTGCTCTCCTGCTTCAAGAAGGACCTGCACAAGGTGGAGACCTACCTGAAGGTGATGAAGTGCCGGCGATATGGGGACGGGAACTGCACCATTTGACACCAGGGACAGCTCTGTTCCCACTCCAGCTTCTTGCCGAGCATGGCTGCCTTACTCCTCTGAAAGAAAACTGGAGAATAAATCTGCTACTGCCAACATGTCTGCTTTTTGGGGTGGGACGGGCTACTGTGAGGGGCTGGGAGACAGGAGCGGCAAATGGGACAGGGTGGATTTGGGGCTTTGGATGTTGATTTGGGATTAAGGAAGCATATTTGAAACTTGGGGGGATAGGGGAAGGAGATTCAGGGATAGATTTGTACTGGCGAGTAGGTTTGGGACTGTGGGTAGATTTGGAGCTGAGGGGGAATTTGGGAATAGATTTGGGGCTGAAGTGTGGATTTGAGTCTGAGGAGAGTGGATTTGGAACTAGGGAGTGCAGATTTTTTGAGCTGGGATGTGGATTTGGTGCTGAGGGTATATTTGAGACTAGGGGATGGATTTTGGGTTGGATCAAAACATGTGGAGTTGGGACTGATGGTTGGATTTAAGGCTTGAAGGAACAGAGTGCAATAAAAAATAAAGTGCAAGAGAAGATAGAACAGGCTTGTATCCCCAAAGAAGACTTTCCAGAGACATCTGTTTAGAAAAGGTTCTGGGAAAAGGTCCTGCTGTAGTTTTTATCTTTATTTTTCAGTATGAAGGTGGCAAAGACCTGGCAAAGGTACTCAGAGAAGCTGTGATTGCCCCATCTGTAGGATAGGGAGTTATAATTATTAAACTTACCAAGGCTTATGCTTACCAGAAGGCCCTGTGGGGGAGGCACAGCTGCAGGCTGGATGGTTGAAAGTCTGTTGAGGGGTTAGAGGCAGTTATGAGTGAGGAGAGAGTCAGTTGAATGACAGTTGGAAGTGAGATTGTGATTGGCTGGAGGAACACGTGGACAGCAGCATTGCAGCTGAGCCAGCCAATGGGTGCCCTTCTTCTGTTAAGTTCTATTAAATCTCGGTTTGGTTTCAGTTATGTTAGGTATAGATTTAAGGTATAAAAAGGGTGCCATATCTACAATAAATGCTCTCCCTTGGATGCATAAAAGTGGCTTCACGTCGCTTTGTTCCTACTGCTACACCTATCCCTGAAAGTGTTCACGGGTTGGATGGGGCTTGGAGCAACCTGGTCTGGTGGAAGGTGTTCCTTCCCAAGGCAAGGGGCTGGAATTGGACTATTCTTCTAAGCCAGTCTATTGTAGGATTCTGTGCTTTGGTTCTATGAGTTGACAGTCTCATGGTGACAGATATTCCATGCCCAGATCCCCAGTCCTGCTCCAAGCTGTGACATGAGCACTGCCACAGCAGTGCCTCAGCTCTACCTCCTCTGTTACCAGGTGACTCCAGGCAGTCATGGTTCAGACCTGCTCACACATCCCGTGTATGTTCTGCTCCTGCTGGCCTTACTGAGATTTTCTTGTTCTCCGGAGGGGTGGTGAGAGGCCTGCCGAGCCTCTTCCTGGGGAGCCTGCTGGGTCCTGAAGCCAGGAAAGACTCCGAGGCCAGGAGCAACCCTGAGATGGAGAGTGGCCACGTCACCAGGGATCACAGCAGCCAGGACAGTGCTGGGCAGCCACAGCCCCTCCTGCATGGCTCACAACGAACTCTGTCTGCTCAGCTACTTTAAACCAATTTTACTGCAGGTAAAAAAGGACAAAAACATCGGCTGCAGTTTTTTTTCCTCATTCTCAACACTTCAGCAGGACAAAGCCGACATGATATCTAACAGAGACCATGTGGCAGCAGAGAAACATGGCAAATTACATTCCCGTACAGAACTCGGATCTGATTAACCTTTCAATGTTGTAAGACTCTATAAAAATTGTTTCAATTGATGACAAAACTTAACTCTTGAGCTCTGTTAATAAAGTTTTAATTGTATGTTTTCAAGTTTGAATCTGCTTTGCTTTCTTTTCTTTTAATCCTATCTCACAACAAAAAATAAACCCCCAACATTAATTGGTGCATTGGCAATGTTCTGGTTTGAGAAGGAAAACCAGTGAGACACTCTAAATCAGAAATACAATTTATTAGGAAAAGGGGAAAATTAAGCAAAAGGAAACAAAATACATGCAATAGGAAAAAGAGAAAATCATTGACAGAGTCAGAATACAACCTCACATCCTGTTGCAGTCTACTTGCAATGGTGGCTGCAGTCTTCCTGGAGTAGCAGTTGTGGCTCTGTTGAAGCAGTGATCCTGGAGAAAAGGTACAGCCCTCTGCTGAAGGTCCAGTGGGGATGGATGGGCCTGTTCTTTCTCTGGGAGTCCAGTGGAAAGGCTGACTTGGTGTTCCAAGTCTCAGGTTTTTATTTAAGTAGAGGGGCTTGGTTCCCTCCCCCCTCCCTCCCCACTTGGCTGGAATATTTCCTTATGGAATGATGGAAGTTTATCAGTGGACTTAATTAGCAGAAGACTTATCCCTGGGGGGAGGATGGGCCGTGGAAGAGATAAGGAAACTGCTTTTGATGGTTTTTTATCAGCTGGCTTATTAGCAGAAGGTTACATCACTACCCCCCCATCTCAGTTCCAACGGATGGTAATAGAATAACACACCCCTGATTATATTTTACACTGCAACCCATTACATTATCTACCCCTTATTCTATTACCATCTCTATTACACTCAAATTAATATACTCTTTAAACTCTAATCTATATATATACATATGTACACAATGAGACTTTACATACAGTTCTCGGTTAAGATTAGATTTCCCTGAGGTACACATTGAGTTTCTCCATCTTTCTGCATTGCTCACTAAGTGTAACTAGGCCCCTGAGCAAAAACTATCCCACGGATGGGTTTGCTTTTGCTTGAGGTGGGATTAATTCAAACAGTCTTTCCTAAAATACCCTTCATGTGTACTACAGGAACTGTATCTCTGTCCACTGTGTGCAAGGGTTTGGACTGGGCAGGGCCAGCTCGATTGATGG
>VZTB01013973.1:1634-77671 GCA_013397245.1 Thryothorus ludovicianus | reverse complement strand
TTTTATTTATTGAATTGTATTATATTTGATAATAAGTATTTTAGAAATAATGTGGGAAATATTAGTGATTAGATTGGTTTTCCCCTGCTTTGAAGTAATTCTCTATTTATGAGTAGTTATTCCCTTTAGATGCTCATGCATATAAATAATTGCAATATAAAATTTATTCTAGCTTGCATTTTTCCACTTAGGGGATTTACAGTAGGAAATATTTGGCCTCAGGTGAGCAGCTCTCTGCTCCCTTTGGGGTTGCCCTGTCCTTATCACTGCACACGTATGTAAATGTTAGCAGAATTAGAAGGTTTTTTTAATTATAAACTTTTAAATTCACTCCTGTCATACTCAAAGTAAAATTTATGAGGATTGCATTACAATAGGAAATGAAGACAAAAAGATGATAAGGTATTTATAAAAACCTAAAGGTTTTTAAAATTGTTCCAAGTAGAGAATAAATTTACTAGTACTTTATTAGTGACAATTAGTAGAATCACTGAGTTATGTATCGTTAAGGAAGTAAGGGAATAGAGAAAAGACAAAATATAAAGTGATTTTTTTTTTCTCTTTATATACTCTATTCTTTAAGCATTCAGTCATTTAATTTCAAGGTTTTTATTTAACTTCAGAAGGTTCACGTCCTTTGACCTATACAGTCCTCTCAACACCAGCTGGAACTAAGAAATGTATTTGCAGGACAAATAGGCATGAAAAGAACAAAGAATTGGATGCAAGGTGAGAACAGGGTGTTCTGCTGCTATGCTTGGTCTGTAAAATATCTTTTGAAAGTAGAAACCTGATGTTCAAACACAGCTAAATTTTTAATGTTGAAGCTTTCTGATAAATTCTGATGAATTTTTTTTTTTATTCTGTGAAAAAGTAACTTGTGACATTAAGTGCTACTTGAGGTATTTTTGAGTTGAAGAAGAATACAATATATTAATTAGAATATAGTTTTCCAGTTATTTGTTCTGAGGATCCATTTAATGAATATCAGGACCTAGACTATTGATCTCATCTTTGTGCTGTGCTTGATCCTCTTTTCCCATCAATATTCTACACAAGTAATTACATTTTTCCTGTTGACGTTGCTCATGAGCTGTAGCATTGGACAGGATAGAGGGATCAATGTCATTACATTTACAATTGAGAAGATAGAAGTTATTGGTGTAAATTAAATGGTCATTACCTGGCACAATTATATTTGTAGCAGAATCTCTATTTTTCTCATTTTAACTTCTGCAATTATTGAGAATAGAAGCACTCAGATGTGTAGTCATGTACAAGTTAAAAGGGACATTAAAAAACCTCAAATGCAGAAAAATTAGTCTTAGAGATGGTATATGAAGGGGACAGTACTTCCTTCAGTTGTATTCATAACTATTGAATTGATACTCAATTTTGACTACTGGCAATAATCTCTTCTAAAAAAAATTAAACCATGCCTTGCTTTGAAAATAACAATTATTCTTTATTTTGACATGAGAATTGGGTTCTAAGAGAGATTATTAGTGAGAGTTTTGGTAATTTCTCATTATTTTTATTTATTTTAAATCGTTGCTTTTCAGGCTCTTTAAACATTTTATGTGAAAAAATATGATTAGCTTCTAATTTGAGTTTTTAAAGGGCCTGGTGATAGTGTTATTTGTATTAAGTCTTTGAACTGCTGTGTGTTTACTGGCATTCTGTGTATTTATACTGCATTAAAGTGCATGTGCATCTGTTGGCTAAAATGGGCTTAAATTGAGGTGCTGAGGCAGTGTCTGCCCACACAATAGAAACACTCTGGCTTTCCTTTACTTATTCTTTGACTGGTAAGTTAATCTACATTAATGTTTCAAGAAAGTTAGGAATAACCTCTTATGTTTTCCATAGTAAATTCACAAAAAAACCCATAGCAGGCTCATATTTGTCAAGCTGACCATCACTTTTTATTATTTCCTTGTCTGCTAAGGTCCCAGGTAAAATTAACAAAGTTATCCTGGAGTCACAGTGTGTGTGGTCAGCAGCTTTAGAAAATTTGTCTTCATATAGATAAGGGTAAGGTTACCTGTCACTTAAAAAGTAAGTTAGAGCTGAATACAGAAAGGTTTAAAAGAATGTACAAACCTGTTAAAATAACTAGACACAGCAGTATGAGTTAAAGCTTCATCAGGATAATTCAATTTGTGCTCTGATGATTGTATTCATAGGTAGAGCTAAAAAGTCTATAACTTTTATATTACAATAAATTGCTAAATGCCCCCAGACATGTTAAGCCAGAAAACACTGAAGATTTGTAAATGTTGTGCATTTATCTCATCCCAGATCACAATTTTTGTCTTTTTTCTTCTCTCTTTCATTTTCCTTGAGCAAAAATTGCTTGAATTCTGACGGAAGTTAAAAATAAAATTGAGCATATTAACATGTTAATGTATATTACAGAAAGACCTTTTCAGTAAAGTGCTGATAAGAGATGTGTTTTTAGAGACTAGTCTGCTGAGTTGAAATACAGCAGCAGCCTTTGTGTTTGGCAGCTTGGGAAGCATAAGAATTATAAAGAGTATGTAGGTGTTCCTCTGCATATCCTTAGAGCATCAGTTCAAATGGGCTTATTGTCCCTTTAGTGTGTTTGTAAAATGGCATATTTTATTCTAATATCTTCATTTTTTATTATATCAGAAAAGAGAATAATTAATATACTACATTAATTCTGCTGCAATTATTTCAGATGTCTGTTGTGCTCGAAAAATATTTCTGTGTGAGAAATTTTAACAAAATAATTAGAAAGGATTTTAAGAGCTGTGCAATGTTTGACACTGTAGATTCCTCCTTTTTTCAGTGAATCCTACATAGTTTCACCTCTACAGCTTAATCTCCCCCCATGCCTCACACAGGAATCAAACAATGTAAACCACAGCTACCTATATAGAATATTAAATACAATATCACATTATTTTAATCTGGCATCCCAAACATTTAGGATTAAGTGAGGAAGGAAAATAAAATGTTTCTTAGTCAACACGTTTCAGTCCTGGTGTTCACCTGCAGTAACTTTATGGGACAGCTAATGATAGACTGCTTCAGAGTTACTGATTTTGTGGGTAAGAAACAAATTGCCCGACGGTCACTACTGAAAATGTTTTAGTCCTTACTTAACATGGATCCTTCCCTAGATCTGTATTTTGATATTTAGTGTTTTGTCATCTTTTACCAGAAGCTCAGTGACCAAAGATTGAGATTTTGCTGGCTTCTCTTCCTCCTTTCTTCCCACCATCTGGTGGGTGAACTTCTTTGATGTTACTGTTACATCTGTAAAGAACAACTTTCAGAAATACCTTTGAATCTATTATATTTTTTTCATTAATCCATCATAAAAAAAAAAACAAACATGAAATACACATGCTTTTATAAACTCAGATTTGATCTTTCTATAATTGCTTGCTCATTGAAAGTTCTTAGAGTTGTATGGAGTAAATTTGGACTTCCCTGTGGTTATTTTTTGGGGTGTTTTTTGGTTCTTTTTAATAATATACCTCAAGTGAAACAATTGAAAATAAACAAACAAAATAAAGCTTTTCCAGCCTTACATTAGGTAATGGTGTTGGAATTAAGAATGCTTCAAAACCATAGGAAAAAATATTTCATTTTTTCTTAATTAAAATATCTAAAAAGAACTGGTTGAATATCCTGATAATTTTCTTGGCTATTAGGCAGGTGTATTTCCCACCAAGAAAAATGAGAATATCTGATGGAGAATTTTTTGAGACAGAAAAATGGTTAGCCTGTAAGAGTAGGATGGTAATCTCCGAAGGTTATTGCTCTGTACCAGTAAAGAAGAAACAAAAAGACATCTTATTCAGAAAAAAAAGGAAATGGGTTTTCAAGTACTGATGGTAACCCCATGTTGCTCTCATAATTATAATGAACATAGTTTGACAAATAATTTTTTAAAAAGAGCGTGTTGAAATACCCAAGTAGAAAATTGTCAGGCCAATGCACATATTCCAGTACAGGGTAAGGTCATAAGTCAAACTCCAGAATTAAGCTTCACTTCATGCAGTCCAATGAACACTTTCTATTGTTGTTTGACATTAATTCATAATACGATTTTTACAGACATATCAAACCTGCTCTTTAACTACTTTGATTAAATTGTGATGGAAATAAATGATCCAAATAAAATTAGTAGATTTGAGAACTGTTGGATCATGCTGTATGATGGGTTTTACATAATTCAATCCTTAATGTGTATCCAATATGCTTAAATCGTATTTCTAATTTTCCTTTAAATAGTTTGCATTACTAATTTGCTTCTAAGAGATTTCTGCCAATCAAGTTAAATACTTTCTGCAAACTGCTTACATTCCTGTCAAAGTGTACTTGTTATACTAAACACCCACATTCTGTTCTAGTTCCATTTTAGTTACTGTATTATTATTTTTTTTTAATCTTTCCTCCCACAGAGTGTTAGCAGCGTCGTATTGATGGGCATCCAGGAAGCTGAGCACAGTATTTATTTTTGAAATATGTTCATTCAATCAGTGCAGATCTGGATGGTACCTAAAAAGGCAAATTCCAGGTTTTGAAAGCTGCATGAGGGTGCACCAGCAGTTCTGCTAGTTTTGCAGCGAGGAGCAGTGCACACCAAAACCAACAGCATTGCTAAGTTCCTCTTGAATTCCACTTCACAAACATTCCCTTCCAATGCTTTTTTTTCCAGGTATCAAAAAGTATCCAGTAAACAGCTGAATGTTAACAATTCATAAGTTCACAAGAGAATAAATGGTCTTTGGAGAGTGTACTTGCATTGGAAATGTAGTGTGAGGAACACTCTTTTTCTCTTAGCAGATACATATACATCCTTATTAGTGTGTGTGTTATGTTAGTGTATGGTAATTCATTATCCTGTGTAAACACTATATTGGGATAATAAGAACATTGTGAATGCTTTAAAAACACTCTTTAAATCTATTCACGGAAACATTAAGAGATTTAGCTTTGACAAGCAGCATTTTCCCCTTGGGAACAACAGTTTCAAAAGAAAGACAGCTCAGCTAGTTTGTCCACTGCAGTAATTTAAGGCTAACATAATATATTAATTCAAAATAGCAACAGTAAGAGAATTTATAATTTTCAGGCAGGTCTTCATTCTGTTCAGAGTTCACAATGTGCGTTCAGAATGCAAATTGTGCAAACAAAGGAAGGCAGGAATTTTTTTTTTTTTGGCAGTGAAACACCTAATAAGAAGAGAAGGTGTTGACCCATTATTCATTTCTTATTTAAATTCTCCTTAGTAAAGCAAAATTCCCTTTTGAAATTCATCACTTGACTTCCATTAAATTTTTAATAAAAGAACTTCTGTATTTGTTCACAATGAAGAATTTTTTTTTCTTTCCTCATATTTTCTAAAAGGAGCTTTATGTGTATTATATCACAATATTACCTATGTCTTATCTGTTATGTTTAATGCAACTCCCCAAGAGCAGCTTCCACCATGTAATTTCCTATTCATCCTTTCTGTTGGTGAAGAGGCTTTTAGGGACTTATAAATGTGTATTTTGTGGCAATTTTAGAAAATTTCAGGTGCCAACTTGTATTCCAAGATTCATCTTCAGTAAGTTTCCCTGATCTGCATATCTTAAATATCAGTGGTAGGAGTTAGTCTGTAGTGAAAAACTAAGAAGTTATTCTGTCCTCTGTCTCTTAGATTTTGCTTCCAGTGATTTAAAGGAGTGTTGCACCACAGTAAATGGGAACACAATTTTACCACAGAGGACCCAAATTCTTCCCTGCCTGTTTGATAAAGGTAGAGGTCTTGTACAAACAAAATTATTTGAATTATCTTTTTCTTTTTAACCTTTACCTTCTTATTTTATATGGATGTGATGTTCCCCTTATGTTCTGGTGATATTTTGTTAGATTGTTTTCTTTAGTTTATTTTGGGTTAGTGACTTTTTGTTTCTTTGGGTTTTTTAACCCTGGTTCCTAGAGTCCTTGACTTTCATGGACCTTTATTAGTTCAAACAGGTGAAAAGCCTTTCCTTATATTTTTGACAATATTCAATTTAAAATAAAACTCAAATACATGAGGCTGAATTATTTCCATTTCTTCCTCTGTAAGATTTATCAACTAATTTGTCAGAGGTCTGTATCATTTCTTGTTTGAGTTTTCTTCCATTAAGTTGCATCTGTATCCACAACTGTTTCCTTATGCAAGGATTTAGACTGCAGATCTACATAATATAATGTTAGTGGTTTAATGGAAATGATTTTAGAATGAAGTAGTTACAAATAACTTACACTCTTCAAAATCCAGGAATTACGATGTTCTTTAGTGCTGTATGTTCAGAAGGCACATTTAGCTAACTGACCACCAAAGTCCATTTTATCAAATACAGAAAATAAATTAATAAACAGGGGGCTGCAAGGATTATGATCTATGTGATGCTCACCAGAAAGACAGGAGTGCAAGGGCTTCTGCTAAGTAGATATTGAGAAGATCTAATGAAAAATCTATTGGAATCTTGGGGACACAATGGTTCCTGTTGTCCCCAGGAATATGCATCAGGCTCTTAGGTGTGGTTTGTTTGTTTTTGGGTGTCTTGGCAGATGTTGTTTGGTTGGGGTTTTTAGGGTGATATAGAGTTGTTTTGTTCGCTTGTTTCTTCCACTCTTTGAGTGGTTTGGTGTTGGGTTGTTTTTGTTCCTGTATCTAAATTTGTATAACAGTCATCATTTGAAGAGTGCTTGATCTCTAGACCAACTACCAAAACCACATTCAGCCAATAATAAACATAGAATAAATAAAATATAAACATAATAGAGAATTACTTTGAGAAATCAATTAACTGCAGCTGGTTTGTTCTTGGGCAAGTCTTGTTTACTACGCTTATTTTCTATTTTAAGATGTCTGATATTTGCATTCTATGTTGCCTCCTGTCTCCCTGTTGGGGAAATACCAGACAAACAAATTAAGCTGTTGATCTTAAAGAAGAACATATTACCAGATTTTCAAAAGTGATAGGTGTTTTTTATTCCATTTTCTTTGTATATTCTTTAAGTCACAATGTCCCAGCCCCTGGAAAAAACAAATTAAACTCTTGATCTTACAGAAGAACATAATACGAGATTTTCAGAAGTGATAGGTGTTTTTTGCTCCATTTCTTTCGTCTATTTTTTAAGTCACAGTGTCTAATGCTCACAACAAGAAAGCCAAGCTCTTACTGTGAAAAGTAACAAAACCTATCAGAGGTAATTCATATGGGCTTTAAAGCCATGCAAAATTTATGGCTTTTGAAGTTCTAGTAATGGCTTGATGCATTCAGTTGTCTTGAAATCTAGAATATCTTTGGACAACTATTCAGTGCACTTTGTTTCCCTCAATGTGAATAACAAGGTCATCACTCTGATGTGCTTTTGTCTTTTTTGCTTTTGAAGAATACAATCATTGGTATGTGTGGTTTTGAATTGCAATGCATGTAACTTAGAGTGCAATTTAAATCAAATTCTGATACATTTCAGTGCTTATTTCTATAACCTGCTGTCTTTGCCCTGCCAATCTCACTGAGTAATATCCTAGACAAAATTAAGTCCTGATCTGTAGTATTCATATGAGAAGTGTTAGTACATTACAGACAGTCACAAAATATCCTTCCAGTTCTCTATTTTTATTTTTAAAGATGTTGAAATTCATAAGTATTTCAATTGTTCAGAAATAAAGGCATTGGTACTAAGAATTTAAAATGTGTAAGGACATGTTTAACATTTTGGTTTAGATTTTAAATGTTTAATTAAATCTGCTTTAGTCAGCTGGGGTCCATTGAATGGGTGTTTTGCCTCAGTCATAAATGGGTGCTTTGCCTCTTATAGTTTCTGTGATTGCGTTAGTTATTTTGTAAGAATTTAGAACAATAGATTTAAGACTTTTTATAGTTATTGAAGCTGAAATTTATCTAGATTTTAAATCCTGCTTGTTTTAGTGGAATCTGCAATAGAAATAATTTAAATCTAGGAGAATTCTGGTGACTTTTTCTAGTATATCAAATATAAAACTTGATAAACTTTTGTAATCATTTACTGCAGACAGGTCTTATGAGAGACTTTACCTTTGTATAGTTAACGTTTCTTGTTAACACAGACACTTCAATTTAAAAGTTAAAGTAATTTTAATTTCCGAGTGTGATTGTATCCTTGGTTTGCAGATAGTGACAATACTTGAAGCATATGATCCTTGACCACTGTTGATTCCTAAATATATAGGTTTTGGTGTCCACTTTTGCCACTGGGCAAGGTTTTAAATGAAGACTTTTGAGTAGTACATTATGTATTTTACTAAACAAGTTATGGAAAAGAGAGTTTTTTGGTGTTTCTTTTCTCCTGTGTTTATATAAATAGTAAGATCTTTTGCGCTATCCTAAAGTAGGTCTTATAAGTACTGTGGAATTTTTGCAGCTTTTATAGTAATATTACAGGTTTTGCAGTTTATAAGGAGACTATAATTTGCTGAGTGATCTTCGAAGTAAAATTGGGCTGAATTTCTTTTACATGCTTCACGTGAGTGGGTAGACATTTCTTTTGAAAGTTAGTAAAAGTATAATGAATGAGAGTTGTGGATAATAATGAAACAAGGAATAAAGAAATTGTGATTCTAAAGGTTTTTCTGAAAACCTGGGAGCTTTTTTCAAAACTCACCCCATCTTTTCAGTTTTTTCTTTAAAATAATTAATTTCAAGGCACACAAAAAGAATAACAACAAAACTCTTCACAACTAAAAGCTTGCTAGTATCTTTGGATATATTTAGGGATCTGTAGATTTTCTCAAGCACAAATGTAATAAGAGGCTTTCCAGGCCTATAAAATGGTACATAATGAAATTATTTTCATTTGTGAACAATAAAATCCCACATATGTAACACTTTTATTCCAACTGCATGTGAAAGGGCATGGATGGCTTAGATCTTCAACTTGTGCCTATCAGCTCCTAATGTTTTCCATTTATTGGAAATGTGGTTTTGAAACCTGAAGGGAATAACTTCAATCAAGCTCCTCACTTTGTATTCTCAGATACAAACAAAGCTTCCACAGAAGGAATATGACTACTGGTTATTAAACTTTTGAAACTACTTTTTAAGTCCCTGTCACAACTGTTCAACAAAATTTCTTAGCAAAACCTTGAATAATTTCTCAAACCTTTAGGTACAGGAGAATCATTATGTAATTTGTTTAGTAGTGACAAGGTCATCTGTTTGCATGCTTTACTGCAAAAATAAAAAGGTTTGAGGATATATAAAATATAGAAATAGACAGGTTTAGTAAAATAATTCAACCTATTTTATAAAAGAAATCTGGCTTTTTCAAGGTGGTACTTCAGAGTTTCTAAAGTAACAGACAGAGATGCTCTCTCAAACATCAATCAGCCACATTTTGCATTTAAAGACTTCAACCAGAAACTATGTGTGCACATTTAATTGATAATTATTAATAATGTTAATCCCTAACATAAAGAAATTATTAATTTAGCCTATTTGCTCAAGGGATGCATTTCTTTTGGAATAGAAGATATTAGCAAGTTAATATCTTCCCACTGTGGTAGAAAGTGAGCAAAAATTAATGAAGGTAATAGGTTTTACTTAGATAATTTCATTATTGGCTTTACCTGCCCTGTTTTATGACTGCCTTATTGTCTGTAGTGAAATTACTATCTTAGCTTTGCCAGAATTACTTTATGAAACAGCTAAAAGGGATCAGATTACATTAATTAAGTACTTTAGCACCTTTTTGCTTACATTAATTGCTTATGCGTGTTGAGAGTTTGTTGGGATTTTGTTTGCTTGTTTGTTTGTTTGTTTGTATATTTTTATGTGGCTCCCCTGATGCTGGCAGAAGTAAGGGAGGGATATTTTTATATTTAAGTACAGGCTGGATTCCTACACTCCAACAGAAGTTTCTACTTGCGTACTCTGCTGATTCCTCATTTTTCAGTGGACTGAAGATCCCAAAACAGGAATTGAAACTCTTTCCTTTCTCAGATGATTGACTCCTCAGAGACACAGCTCTGAAGGACAAGTTTATCTGTCTTCACTAGGGAGTGAATATGGTGAAAATGTCTTCCTAAATATTTGCTCACAGGAATTCTGAGGGACGCAACCAAAAATACCAGTAGGTTGTGACAGTTTCAAATTATCATCTTTCGAGAATGCATAGTTCATAGTGGTACTTTGAAATAACTCAGATAACATTGCTTTCATGAAATGTCATCATCAGATAAGATTAACTAAAAGGAGAAAAAAAATCCCTGGATTGGTCCACCCATGAAATCCACCTGCACACCCTCACTTGCCAAACTGGGCAGAGGAGAAAAAAATTGTATTGAAGGATTCAAGAGTTGAGATAAAGACTTAGAGAAAACACTCCAAAGGCAAAACAGGCTCATCTTAGAGATACACACTCCTCCCCTCCACTGCAGGAGTTCTGTATCTTCCATATGACTCTTTCCTACACAGAGGAGACTCATCTTTTAAAGACCTCTTTAAGTAAAAAAATGTTCTGGACTCAGAGTTGATCTCTTTCTCTGATTGTTTATTCTTTTCTTATCTGCAATTTCTGCACAGTAGGCTTTACACCAGCCTATTNCTTACCATTCTAACAAACCCAAAAATCTACATTTCTCACCCTGTGATAAATTACATATTATGCTACTACCTAATTTACATACATGAAAATTCTGTCTCATCTCAAAGCCTGGGAAGCCCTTTCCATGGACAAAGGTTAAAAGCAGTATTTGTCAGAGGGTTTGGATCCTTTAAAACATGCAGAGAAATATTATCTGCATTCTGGATTCCAATACTCCACCTTCCCCTCTACCGAAAGCCAGGCTGGCCAAAACCAACACATTTTTCCACTATTGAATAGCTAATGGGATCATTGAGATAAAAAATTTAAAAATGCCTATGGGAAATATTTTTTTTTGGAAATTCATTGTAATTGAAAAAGCTCTTTGAGCAGAAAATTCTCTGCTTTCTCTCAGGGGCAGGCTCTTAAGCCTTTCTTGGTTTTGCTGTTGTATTAGTTCAATAAAATCTGGTCATATCAACACACCTACCACATTTTTCTGTGTGACATGAAATGTTCCCTTAATACTTGAATCAAGTGGCATTGCTACTACTGGTAGTAGCCAGGCCTGCCAGAAAGCACATGTTTTTCTATTTAGCTTGCTAGGCGTATTTGCTTTTCCTTCAGCTCTCCTATTCTGTGTGACGTGCCAGCGTTTCTTCATTCTATCACATCCTTATGCTTGCTTTCAGTATTCATTTTTTTCTAGTGCCAAATTTTTGCCAAATGTTCTGTTGCTTCTCTGGATGTGTTTGCAGCAGGCTCCCTCTGAGTGTCTGTGTCTTATATTTGAGCAGCTCATCAGCAGGCATATCAATTCTCTTGCTGGGAATTTGTTTTCTTCCTCAAAGAGATCTTTGCAGCTTGATGTTGACAGCTTTTGTCTTCCCCTGAGGCAATTTTCTTTAGGGTCTCTGGGTAGTCTGTCATCTGCTTTTGTAGAAATAAAAAGGCAAACAACTATGCTAATTACTTCAAATATGGCTCACATGCAAAAATTGCTACTAGTGGGCAAAAACCTTGATTTGACCCTTTTTTCCGAACATAATCATTTAGACTGTGTATGAATCCGTATACCTTGAAAGTATCTATGTTTCTTTCAAAAAAAAAAAATTAAATTGTGAAAATTGTAATATATACTATCTTTTGAACACTTTAGAAATCTCACAGCATCTGTTGCTTTGAAATACTCCTTTAACCAGCCTGAAAACGGAAATATTTCCACTTATATTCCTTTCTCTTCTTCTGCACCTCCTACCAGATAAGTGACAGGCAGAGGGCTGGGAGGAAGGGAGGGAGCGAGGGAGGATCCTGAGCACGCTGAGGGCCCCGGATCACTCTCTGTTCACAGATCAGCAGAGAAAGCTCCGTGACAGAGCGCGGGTGGGACCGGGAGAAGCGCGAGCAGTTTGACTTCCTCGCGACATTGGAGGAGGTGTGATGTGGCAGGTGGCAATGTAGCACTCTTGCAGAGACCAGTCAGGAGTAATGGGCTGGAAAATCCAAGGTCACCAGTGCAGTATCATCCTGGTGCTTACTATTGGTGCTGCATAGAGCACTGGCTCAGATTATTTAAAGCACACTTGGAGCGGGGGAAGAAAAAGGTGGAGGGGAGGACGTGATGCAGCACAGTGTTCTTTTTTGCAGAGACTGTTTTTTTAGTGAGATTTCTTTTATTTTTATCTTAAAGGTAGATGCTCATTTGGTCTTTCATTTGACAGCTGGGCACTGTTATACATGGCAACTGTAACCTTTTCCTGAAGTCCTCCAGGCTTTGGTGCTGGGTAATGTGGAATCCAGCCCAGCTTCTGTTAAATATTTAGAGCAGTTTTTAGATTTTTTCCTCCCAACTTAAATTCAGAAGCAAATGCCCTTTTTTTCAAGGGAGATTGAAAAGGATAACCATGTATTAGGAGCAAGAAGTACTGCCCAGTGAGTTTGGTGACAACCAACCCTAGGTGGCCCTGCTTGAGCAGGGGATTTGGACCAGATTACATCCATATGTCCCATCTAACCTCTATCATTCTATGAAAATCCCAAAGGAGAAGGAATTTTTTTTAGTGACTAAATATTTTTCTTCCATTTGAGCACAGTGCACTGCTTACTCTTAACTTGCTCCCACACTCTTGTGTAGGCTCAAATGTCACTGCAGCATGGGATGCTAGTGTATTTCTGGAGACTGATGTAGGATGTCAGACTAAAGAGATCTTTGCTGCAGAGCAGTATTTTTGCTTTTTCAGTTCAATATTTTCCAAATTTTATCTAACTATAATGGGAGATATTTGCAAATTCTATTTGCAATAGTTTATACAAACCACCATGCTATCTGTTCAAGTAGCTCAGAATATGGTTTTGTTTGGGTAAGATTTTTGGGCTTTCTTTCTTTTTTAATGCAGTCTGATCAGTTTTATCTTTTTATAGGAAGACATAAAATGGAAAACAAGGATCAATTTTGCAGTAGAGCTGTCAAAATAATTGTTTCTAGTTTGCACATGTGTGTATTTTGAGGGCCAAGGAATACTGGTTTCAGATTAAATCTGAGAAATCACACATCTGAATTCTCTGACAAATAAGAAATTTCTGTTCCTTTAGATTTTTAGTTGAAACTGATGTTCTTGTCAGCATCCCAGATGATACCAGCAATGAAACTGCCAACATTGTCAACTCCATTGGGTGAGCTGCCTGTTTCTCTCAAGGAGTTGAGATGCAGGACAGCCCTGCTAGCAGACTCCCTGGGGCTATTGCTCTGCATCTTCAGGAGTCCCTGGCTCTGAGGGAGACTTAATTATGTCTGACTTAAACCAAAAGGTGCAGTTGTCTCTGGCCCTTGGGCAGGTGCATCAGGAATCCAGGTAAAAGATTAAACAAAGCTGATGATGCTCCATATGCTTAAAATATAATGTATAGGGATCAGCTTTTCTTTGAAGAAACTTGACTTCATACAAATATCCCTGACTAGTTCTACCTTTCAAACTAGATCAGACATATCTGGTAGGGACTGAGCAGCACAAGATGTGTAATAGTTGTGTGTAGCAAAAGAGGAGATAAGATGTCCAAGCCTATCAAACAGGTGTATTTTTTTACCTTTCAACTCATATCAATTCAGCACAGTAGATATTTGAGGCACAGAGACCCTGTCTACATTTTGAAGGTTATGCAATTGAAGCATATTTTTCCTATATTTGAGAGATCTTTTTGTCTTGACTTTTCATCATCCTCTACTAAGAGTCAGGGAGGGCACCCTGAGCTCACTACATCATTCTGTCTTTTATGTTTGCCTCTGCGGTTTTCCTTATTCTCACCTGAATCTGTGCACTCAGAAGTTGGGACAAAGTTTTCCCACAAACCATCTGTTTGGATCAAAGGATGCAATTTTTTTTTAAACTTCATCCTCCCCCTTTATTATGCAGCCTACCAGCCTCACCACTTCCTCTTTTTGAGTGTAGTCCATTTATGTGTTTTACCCCCACGCTCATCCTGTAGCCTTCATCATCTCTTATGCCACCTTTTCAGAATTCTCTTGCTTATAACATGTAAGTTTCTAGAAACAAATTCCTAACAGCTACATTTCGCTTTTGTCCCATCTCCAGCACTTGAAAATTGATTATTTTAGGATTCTTTATATTTAATAAAGATTTAAGATACTTTAAAGAAATTAAGAATAATAACTTCCCTGGAAGTTAGCACAGTTTTCTTGAGGAGGTTCAATTGCTGTTGAATTCTAAGACACAGCTTGCAGTTCACCTGTGATATCTGTGTGTTGTCTTGGCTGAATGTGCCTTTCAACATAATAACGTATATTTAAAATTAAAAAGTAATAGTTTTATTTCTTTAGCAGAAAATTAGAGGAGCTGAGACAGCTCATTTGGCATGACAACCTTCCATTGAGCCAAAAGGTAATTTTCAGAGACTGCATCTTTGGTAAGTGCTCCTGCAGCAGTGGGGTAGTGATTTTAATGCACAGTGCTGCATTTTAATAGCCAATTGAGATGGCTATTAAGATATAGCATTGTACATTAACATCACTGCTGCTCAGACAGCGGCTGGTGCTGCTCCTCAGCTGACAGCTCCCTGCATGCTGCTTCATAGCAGTGGTTTTCTTAGTAGCTTCTCTGATCTCCAGAAAGAGAAATAAAAATCATTATCTAGTTAATATTTCACACAGTGTTGGGCATACAGATCCCTGGGGACAGAAGCAGGAGAGCAGTGACGCTGATCGCAGGGACTGCGAGGCAGAAGGGGAAAGAGTGAGAGTGAGAAAATCCCTCTGTGAAAGGATCATTCCTTGGTTTTCATCTAGTAGGCTCTGGGAAAATGTGGTTCACGAACCCTGAGACTTGGGATACAGCGCTTAGGGAAGGACTGTGTAGCAGAAGTAGCTTGTGTAGCTAAGAGGTAGTAGGATATTGAAATTCATGAGACCCTGAGAAATGTGAGAAACTGACAGGAAAAAAGGTATAGCGGAAAAACCACATACACTTGAAAACTTTTCAGAATTATTTAAGATAATCATTCAACTTTTACTCTTTTCACTTAGAAGAAACTAAAGGGCAGTAATCAATGACTACTGTTTGTTTAGGCATTTCCTTGGCTATAGTTTTCTGTTCTGATATGACAAAAGTTTTGCTTGCTGGCAGATTGCTCTTAAACAACCTCCCTTGCAAAAATGCAGAAATTAAGGAAAAGTCTGTGATATTGCAGGCTTACATGTCTCTGACAGTAGTTGTGAAATAGTTTTCAGCATTAGGGAAAAAAAAGGAATCATTGTAATATCTTTCTCTGCCCTAACTTTCTGTCCACAGCATGTGTGGACTAAGTCTGCAGATAGCCTCGGATAAAGAAGGATGCTGTTTCAAAATGTTATATAACAGAGGGAAAGATGTATTCAGAAGCTCCCTTGAATGGCCTTACTCTATCCTTTGATCTCTGCATTTCCCTTGGGAATGAGCTACAGCAATTATCTATCTTAGGACTTAGTTTCTGAAAATTTGCTTGAAGCAGAGCTGCGGAGGCCACTGACTGAGATCAGTAGCTCTTCCTTTCAAATTCTGTTAAATAGAAATGTTTATGAGTATATATCGTTAGAAAACTTTTAAAAACATGATATGAAAACTTTCCAGGAAAATGTGAGTTTCTGCTTAAAAAGAAATTAGTATCTATGAATGCTCAAAACATTCTTTCCAAAGATACATGGAACTGCAGGATGGAGCTACAGTCTAAAACTTCGGCCTATAGGTGTTGATAGTTTTACAAAACACTTGTGCAGAAAAATCAAGAAGCAATGTAGAAATAAAAATATCAAAGCAATTTAAGCAAAAATATAAAATAAATTTAAGAGAAGGTGCACCTGTTTAATATTTAACCTGCTAAAGAATATATTAGTCTTTAATTTTCTACATGTCTGTTCTTTGTAGTACAGTAGTAAATCCCATCAGCTGTGTGTGAGCCTGCTTAAAATTCTCTGGATTATGAAATGTCATGTGTAAGAATAAGGTCAAATTAGTATGATAAAATTTTATTTTGGTGTTTTTCTTGTTAGGAATGGATTTAACAAGCACTGTCTCTTAAAAAAATATTTCACAAATACAGCGATAAAAGTATTTTTTAATATAAAGAAATAATTCAGGCTGAAAAACATCCACTGTTTTAAGAAGCTCCTCTCTGGAAAATCAAAAGTATTTTCTCATTCAGTATCCATAATATTCCCAAAGAATTAGTGGCTTGCAGTAACAGCAGGCCAAAGCCTAGCAGTGTACATTGATCAAAAGAGCGGGATAGAGGAAACAATATTAAATAGTAAAAAATTTTGAATATTTTAAAAATTATTCTCATGTAATCAGGTTGGCTACAGGAATTGTTTCTTTCTCACCAAGCAAAAAGTGATGAACCATCTGCTTTTGCTATGTACTGTATTCTGTTGTTCCTAACTCAGAAGATTCAGTTTGAATGTGTGTTTATTTTCCTATCAAGCTATATTTAAAACTCTGAGGAAATAGAGCAGCAGTTCATCATTTTCATGCTGTTGTGCACCACTAGAGGCCATCATATACCTCCCTAAATATTAGATAGTTATGCAAATTATTCTAGAGATGATGTGAATAGCTGATGAATATAAGAGTCTATATAAAAGGGCATTAGGAAACTTATTTGAAGGAAGGCTTTAACATAACTGATTATTGTGAACTTCATGTGTTTTAAGGCTAATTCTAGTTGATTCAGAGCACCTCTGTCCTCTTGTACATTCCTGAGTAGCCTTTGAATAGGTCATGGAGAGTATGTGGCAAGTGAACTCTGGAGGTGGCAGCTGTCCTTTACACATGATCTATGTCAGTAAATACAGCCGGGTTTAGAACATAAAGCAGCAATCTTTTCGATTGATTTTTGTATGCTTGGATTAGAAATCAAATTATTTTTTCTCCCTTTATCTTCCCATCTAGAAAACAAGATATCATTCTTGAACCCCCACAGACTGTATTGAGACATTAAGGAGTAACATATAGTTACTACTTTAGGTAACTGCCTGATACATAAAATAGATTTTGTGTTACACAGTTGTACTCTTTTGAATTGTGGAAACAAATGAGTGAAATTATAAACAAATTACAGGTAGCATGATTTTAACTGTGAAAAAAATCAAATTAGCATTCATCTTATATAATCAGGAGGTGCTATCAAGAGTAGTAACACAAGAAGGTGGTAAAAAAATGAATTAGCTTGAATGGGTTTGGCTGACTTTTTGAAAGGACTCTGGTGTGACATGGGCCTTTTCCAGGAGATCTTTTCTACTGCCTTGATTTTCAGTTTCACTCCTTCTATCAAACTAACCATCCAAAGAGATATAGTTTATTTTACTTTATTTCTGAAGACTTATTTATTTTTTTTAATGTAACAGTTCAATAATATGTGAAAACCTTGCATGTGTTTTTGGGAAGTAAAAAATTAGAGAAGTATTGATTTATCTGAATAAGATTGGTATGCAGTATTTTCTCATCAAAACATTGAAAGAGATTAAGATAGATAACAAATGTCAAGTACTACTGTATCACATCCAAACTACTTTTCTGATAAAATAAGCAGCAATCTGAATGTTCTATGCTATATTAAGGATTTTTTTTAAAAAAGGAAAAGGGTATTATGTCATATGTAGCAAAAAAAAAAATAGTCTAGCAGAAGTGGTGCTATGTAGGTACATTTGTCACAATCAGTCCATGCTGATTTCTGTGATGATTTTTTTTGTTTTATTTTGTTGGGTTTTGGGCTTTTGGGGGGGAGGGAAGAAGGGGAATTTATTTCATAGTTCTTAATCATTTTATGAAAATACCTTGTGCTTCAAAATTATGTTGGAAGACTTCTGTAAATTATTTCAAAAATCTCAAAATATCCTGAGGTTATCAGCAAAAAGAAATCAGGCCCAAGAAAGCACTATGGAATTTTCTTTTTCTCCACTAGATTTTGGAAAAACATTTATAAATTTTAAAAAATCATTAATTTCCTGATGAAAGAAATAAAATATAATATGCTGTTAATCAGATGTAGCAAAATTGCATGCAATTGTCTAACTCTTCACTGTATTATTTTTCAAATATGTAAGATATTCTTAGTTTTAAACAGGTTATGGATATTAGCACACTGAGGCACAATATATAATTTGGCTTCACTTTCAGATCTTTACTGTGATGAAAATAGGGGTTTTTCTGACCACACTTTGCCCAGATCAACAGGATTGCTGAAAAGGTGAGTCTGTAAAAAAAAGTCTGCTTCTCTCCTTGGGGACAAACAACATCCTAAGGAACAGTAAGTGACATTTAAAGAAATCTACTTGATTGAGTCTTGAAAAATTTGTATTTCTGCTTTACACAGACACCTGTTCTGTGCATTGTGGTCACCTAGACCAAATGGAAAAGAGAGCGAGGTGTGGAGAGCTGCCTTGGACACACTATAAGTGCCCTAATGCAAGGTGTGCTCTCAGGGCTTGTTTGAGCCAAAATAGTGCATGTCTGGTTTGTAGGGCTTCTGCACACAAACTGGCACATCAGTGTGTCTTTCTACTGTGTCAATTAATCAGTTTTGTGTTTGCTAACTACAAAAGGACCATGCTTCACTGTATGGTCTAGACGTGATTATGAGCGTGTTGCTTTCCATCTTGGTGACTCAATTTCCCGCCTGGGAGATGGTGATAACAATGCTAATGTGTCTCATTATTGTCTTGCCTATTTAAACTGTAAGCTCTTCAGGGCAAGGGCTGTCTCATACCATATGTCTTCACAGAGACAGGCAGAATGAGGCACTGATTGCATTAGGGGTCTCCTGGTGCCACAATAATTAAAAGAGAGACAATAATATTAAAAAGGAAGAAAAGGGAGAAGGTAGGTCTGGTATCAAGAGGCTTTCAGATTTCTTGGTAGCAACCCAAGAGCAAGAGAAGAGTTTATCTCTGAGGGAAATCCTTGCCTTTTCAACTTTCTCAGCTCTAAATGTCATATTGGTTTTCAGAGAAGTACAGTAAGAAAATTTTGCAAACAGGGTGATCCAGAAGCTAATGGAGATCCAAACTGGAAGACATGGATTAGCAGTTTGAGTTACTGCAAGTAGATGGAGAACAGATCAACTTTTTGACTGAGAGCACTTAGAAAATTGGAGTGTTGCCTCCTTCCTCATTAGGGAATGAGCAGACATTTCTGAGTGTGGATCAGGTGTTTGCAGTCATAAGAGGAGAAAGGAAAACCAAAGTGATGGATACCCATCCACGTTCTCATGGAGTACATCAGTCACTGACAGAGTTATATTCTGTCCTAGGTAATGGGAAGAATCTTTCACCAGTCATTTTATTCAGTAAGATAGAAGACTAATGAAAATGGTTACTAGAGATGTCTGCTAAAATATAGCCATGTATGCTAGTAACTTCTGCTTTGAGACTGCTAAATCTGAGCTTTGTGTGGAAATGTTTGTAAGATTTGGGTTGAGTACCATTTTTGTGTGTCAGCTGAGGACTGCTCTGGGGAACTAAATGTCCATTCATTCAGATCTCACTGAGATACACCATACACAGCAAATTCCTATTTACTCTTTATTCTCCTTGTGCAAGTGTTCAGATTGCTTCATCATAGTCTGTTTTATCAGTAGTAGGTATTTCTGTAGCTGATTGATTAGATTCTGTACAACAGAATTGGATTGTGCACAATAAACTGGGATTTGCTTGGAAGGCTTTTATGAATTTCTGTCTACACCTCAGGTTTGAATTCCAGCGCAGAAAGAGATCAAAGATATATCATTAATACTTTAGTAGTCCATGAAGTTCATATTTTAGGCTCTTATTTAATATCCAGATTTTCCAGCAATACCCCCACAATATTTGCAGGAAGTATTAGCACAGTAGTTACAAAGATATCCTGTGCTGAAATGACATAGATCACAAAAGTCAGAGTTTCTCATCATTATGTCCCTTTTGTTTGTTACTCATAAAAATCCATATACTTAGATCAGAGTTTTCAGAAGCTTCCAGTCTTAAATGTAAAATGGCTTTGAATTTAATTATTTCAAAATAGGGTTATGGGGTTAGTAGACTAATGAGTAAGTTCTTATTTGTTCCCCTACACCCTGTTTACACAGAGTTGAAAAACTCAAAATTTGTTTTCTAATTCAGACCTCTAGATTTGGACCGGAAAACCTCTTAGCAATGTATGCATCTGAGATGCAAATTGAAGTAGTCTGTGATACAGCAAGCTTGCCTGAAGGAAAATTTATTTAAGTATCTTTGGGTTTCCCTTCTTTTTCTTTGTGTATTGAGCCTTATAGGTGGGAGGAAATATTTATTCTCTGTCAGCAACTTTATATGTTATTGATAATCACTTTATCTTAACACCTTCATCTGAGTTTGTGTCCTTTTCACTGAAGTGAGAATTTTGATTACAGGCCAGTAGAAATATCCAGAGCAAGGTTAAGTTACTGAATGTACCTTTTCTTTTTCCCTGCCTCAGATAGAAAATTGTTGCTTGTAGAAACAATTATTAAAGAAATTATGCTTAACAAAGAGAGCTGTAGAACTGTCTCCGTTCCCTACTGGGGGTGTGATTTCTTAAAGCAATGAGGTTTTGTAATGGCTCTGATCTTTCCTTCCCACTCCCAGTGGTGCCTGGTCAGGCAGCATATACTTCTGCATCCTGCAGTACTCTGCAGCATAGCTTTTAGCTTTAAGGTTGCTGGTATGTAGCTGGTTTCACACTCCTCTCTGCTCACAACTTATCTTTTTATGGAAACTCTGCTTGTAGCTGGCTGCAGCAGTGACTCCATGATTTATGTTAACTTATTTAACAAATACCTCCATACCTCTGGGAATTTATAAGAGTTTTTAACTATCTTTATCACATAATTTTTTCCTTTTCATTTTTTTTTCTTTTTTTCCTAGAGTCTGATCTTACACTGGTAAGACTCAAATGCTAGAGTTGCAAATTATGAGTGAGTTTGGTTTCTCCATAAAAAGTTTTATTATAGTGTTTGGTACTTACTCAAGAAGCAAAATATTTATTTCCCTATTCTTTCTAAATGAGAACAACTTCTATTCATTAACCATTTGGTTCCAAAGAAAATATTGATCAGCAGTAGAAGCTCTCCTCAAGTCTTCCATGTTCTACCATTTTCTCTTTATTTTAAAGAAATTTTTTTCTCAGGAAAAATACTTATCTTAGTAGAAAGCTATAACTGAATATAAAAGCAAAACATGTGTTGAGTGGGAAGGGAATAGATACAGTACAGATGAGTTGTGCCTTTTTTTGTCCCCACATTTACAAAAAGGATGACAAGCCTCAGTAAGTGAAGCAGATGCAGGCTGGGAAACAAATCTTTAGTCACATGCATGTTCTGTTTATCTATATGTTTTGCTTTGGATATCTCATCACTATTATTTGGAGATCTTATTGATACTTTAATAAGTAATAATATTTAAATTTTTATTCATGACTGAAAAAAGAGAATTCTTTATGTCAAGTCACGTGGGACTATAAGTTGAGGGTACATGGGGTACGTGGTTCAAAGCCCAGGAAGAGCAGCCCTGGCTCCACTAGCCATTACTAAGATATTACTCTGGATTTCACTGTTCATGGAGGGCACTAACTGGTTTAGATCTGATTGGTTTACCTGCAGCTGCATCAAGGAAATACCAGTTATTTGCTGACTCCTTTCCTTTGTAATTTATCTGCTTCTCTAGATCATTAAGGCTTGTAAATTTTCAAGGTAGATTTCAAATAAAAAGTATGGTCCAACTTGTTCACAGATTCTAAACACATTAAGTTAATACTTTACTTTTATGGGAATTTCTATTGATTTCAATAGAACTACTTATTATGCCCAAAGGTGAGTGTTTTCTGGGACAGGGGCTAGTATCACATAATTCTTAGGAAAAGGACCACATTTATTATGTTCTATCTATTAATAAGGCTTAGTTAAAATTTATCTATGAAGTTTACATTAGCAGGCAGATTCGAATTTCCCCAGCAATTGGAATTCAGAAGTTTTGTTGGCAATCATCTGTGAAGTAAATTTCAGTTTCTAAAAAACATCTATTATCATGCACATATATTTATCTGAAAAGATCCTCTTTAAACCTGTAAGAGCTTAATGTCATAATTGCTTTTAATGTCTTGGCCAAAAGTGAATTAACAAAACCCACTGGAAGATGTGATTATCTGCATTCTGAATTGCAGGGTGACCCCTCTTTGTGAATTCCAAATCACCTCATTATATTTAAGTCCTACAGAGATATTACCACTGGGTAGGGTATTATGGATCTCCTATAATAACAATAATAATTAATAATAATTAATAAAGAAGATGGACTGAGCAGCTTGGAATGTAGCCAAGACGCTTCTGTTTAATTAACAGTTATTTTTTTCCTTTTTATCATAACATATCTTTTGTGCTTAATTGCTATATATTTTACTATTTTACTGCATGATAATAGGTAGATAGACTTTGACAGCATGTCCATCTTGTGAGAGAAAAGTTCCAGCTAAATCGATAAAACTAAAAAGTAGGGTAATGAAAAACACAGGAAGGCATCAGCATCTGGCTTTCTTTACTCTATTTGATCAAATTTCTTTCTCTAATGAATCCTTGATTATCCTAACAGGCTTTCACTGATTGACTAGGAAGTCAGGATATGAATCTGCATGGGTCAAGAGTAAAAATTTATGAAACTCTGTGTTTTGAAACAGTCCTAGGTTTTGTTCTGCTATTCAAACATATTTACTCCAAAGCAGTGCTAGATTTTCACCAAAAAGCACTATTTGTTATGCAATTTTATGGATTTTTTATCCAGCGCACCATTAGAATTTTAGATCCACTTTTGGGGATCCATATGCTATGAGCGTCATTAAATACTTGGCATCCTGATAGCTTGCTCACACGGGACCTGGAGCACATCATGATTGTCCCTCATCCTCCCAGTCTGTATGAGCTTTCTTCTCTTGAAAACTCAGGTTTAGCAGAGAGCCAGGGGGAGATTTGGTAATTCTGGTAATCCTCCTTGCTCTAAAACAAAAATTTATTCATGATACAGGAAGGATAAATGCCTAGAACTGGGTGCTCGTGTTCTTTCAGTCGTACACAGACACCGCTGACCTTCAGGGAAAATTACTGGGTTTTGTGTGTTATAGTTAGCAGCTAAATGCCACACTAACTAATTAATTTTTAAAAGAATCATCAGGAAGAGCAAGTGACTGTTAGGGTGGGGAACTGCAATAAGCAAGGGTAACATTAACGTTTTTAACTATGAAAATTACCAAAGCAATTTACCCAGAAACTGTAGCCATTATCAGAATTCTTAACACTCTGATTTCTCATTCTCTTTTGCAAGCATTAATCATATTTTATTTTTAACCAGAAACCTCAAAGCAGTATTAAATTAAGTGAAACTTTAATAATGAAATTGCAGGCAGTACTATTCAGAAGTTATGCAGAGAAGCTTTAATATACTCCATTAGGCAGAGAAAAATGTTGAAAGGACATGGTTAATGTTCATCTGTATTCAGTTTCTCCTTTTATTACAAGAATTTTGCTATTGACTTGCATGGGAGGAAAACCAGCCTCTGTTGCAGTGGTGCAATAGTGTGGGTTAGTCTCCTGAGTCACTGGGAAGGCAATACAAAACAAAGTCATGCTGAAGGATGGTGCCTCACATCACACAGGAAAGAAGATACTTGTTAAAAAGGGCAGATGGGTGGTTGTAGGGGTTGAAATCGGGCCAGCATTTGTGTGGTGGGTCTCAGCAGGGAGAGCAGAAAATGGTGAAGGGCACTCAAAATCTTGTGTCAGCTCTGCCATCCCCAATGAGGGTTTAATGAGGGCATCTCTCCACCCAAATATCAGGTGAAAATAAAGGTGATGGTGAGGCTGGGTTTAGCCTCTCTTCTCAAGCATTCTGCACAGGATTCTGTGGAAAGGAAAACAGGAGGAAATGGGTAAAAAAATGAAGAAACACCGAATGAGTTTTCTTGCTTTTCTGAGGATTCATTACAGCTTTGGGCTTGATAAAGTCTTGATGTTATCAGGAGCACAAGGATCAGTGGGGAAAGTGAGAAGCTCCAAGAAGGACCATGGCTGGGGAAAAACTGTACACTCACCTGTTTTATTTATTTATGTGTTTATCTGGTTATTGCTGAATCTCATAGAGAATCTCTCATACAGAAAGGGTAAAGAAAGAAACCACAGGGATATGCCATGCACAGGCCACCCTACTTGAAAGGGTGAGTTGTTACTCACTGAGTTGTTACTGTCAGAATTCCTTGCTCTCCCACTTTCTAATAACAGAAGAGTTCAGCTGAGACCAGTAAAACCACAGAAGTTAATATGGAAAAAGCAATCTAAGCAAGCAGCCTGGGCAAGGCTAACCTACAGTAGTAATGGCAAGACAGCACAACTTAGGAAAATCTGAGAGTATGTACAAGGTGTTCTTCAAATTTCAATTATTTGATGAAAGCCATTAAAAATACGTGGTTTCACTCTTTCCCTGTCTCAAAAAATCCTTAAAATAGTACAAATTTTGTAAGGCAGATCTGTTCCTTCACAAAGACAAAATTAATGTTCCGGTGTTCAGAATGGCACAACTCTAATCACTTTCTTTCTCTGTTATATTTCTGGTTTCCCCAGCTGCTGATTTCCTCTCCTTTCATGAGTATGATATTAAGAAAAAAAAAAAATTGAGATATTCAATGACAACTAAAGAATTAACAAAGCCCCTAAGAGGTAGAATTCACAAGTCAGCTAGAAATGAACAGGAAAATCTGAGTTTCCCAATAACATATGAGTCGGTTTTCCTACAAATTAATTGAAATCAGTGTGAAGGAAAAGCAACTGCCTTGAAACGAGTAGGCAAGAATGCTTCATTTTCATATGAAATATTATGACTGTCAATGACCCAAGCAGTGATCAAGACAGGATGTTGGAACTGGGAAGAGGACCAAAAAGAACTAGAATATTTATGTGGAAAACAAGGTAAATGAATAATAGAAAGTAGGCTATAACACAATGATACAAGGGCAAAAAATTTTTTTGTGTTCCTGTTAAACAAATTGGTAATGCCACTATCGTAGTTACAGTACCATACCTTATATTGTTATTAGACTTAGTAATAACTCCCTGAAACATCTCTCACTAAGTTCTGTTTTTAAATGGTACCTTAGGCAGCACCTGTATAAATTCTGTACCCCATGAGAACCATTTCTTTTATTAAGTTAAAGTGAAATATCATATTCTCATAGCAAAAATGAGTTGACTTAAAACATTCCTTTTTGTTCAAATGAGGTAAACTGCTTAAATAACACCCTTGATCTATCAGACTACAAAGTTTTACTTTGAAGCTATACAGTGGAAGAAAAAGCACCATCTTTCTATCCCTCTCTTAAGTTTTAAATACTTATTTTCACATACAAAGACTTTGAGATTCCTTGTTGGCATCAGGACAGTAACCTTGTCATATTTCAAATGTGCAATTTATAGAGAAGTTCTTTTTTCAAATGGTTTATGGCTGTGACTTTGCAGATGCAGCTGTGATTTAACACATCAGCTGTTACACAGATGTCTCATGAAAGGTAAGTGTCATTGCTGAGGTTGAAGGTTAAATGTCTTTGAAGTCCCAAACAGCAGTAATAGTGGTCAAATAATACATGCCTTGTGAGACCTGATTCTTTTTTCTATATAGCTTGATAAAAATTCGGACTACTATACAAATAGTGTTGCAATATGAAAGTATCAAGAAGTCATCTTGAAAAAAGTTCTACATTTCTATTCTGGAGTCCTCACATTTATGATAGCCTGCAACTGATCTCCCTTAATATGGCATTAACAGATACTGACTATTTGTTTCCAGAATTTTTTAGAAATGTTTTAAGAGTACAATTAAATATATAATGTAAACGGAGTCCTTTAGCATGAATTCCACAGGACATGGGAGAAGACTATTAAAGTAAATGAACCTTACGAGTTGAATAAACCTAGAGAGAAGTATTTGGCCTGAAAATTTAAGTAAAAGTAGTTTTACCACTGGTGGAAATTGAATTCCTAGGACAAAATTATTAATGTGCAGATTTTGCTGAAGTCATTGTCCTTGTTGAAAAAATTTTTTGCTGAAACTGTTCCGTTGAATTGGAATTTTTGCTTTGGCTTTATTTGGTGGGTTGGGGTTTTTTTCTCCTGAAAATTGATGAGGAAAAGCATTTTTTCTTGTGCCAAGTTGTAAAATATGAGGACAGATAGGCATCTGTTAAAACTGTCATTGCTCCAGAGAATTTTTGGAGCTGCAATGGTGTCTGGGTTTGTCACATTGCCTCTTTCCACCGGCAGTTAGGGGTTTCTGTAACGATCAATTAGTGTGCATGCAATATGTGTGATTTGGCATGTGCCTCATATGGAATTGGGCCTGACTTATCCTGTAGATTGCCCTAGTGCTGTCTTCTGAACTCTGAAGCTCATTTTTTGGCAGTCAGAATTGTAGGTTTATGATGTTACAAATAAATGCAAAGTTCCAAGCACCAGCACTTTTTTTTTTTTAACTGTGAGTTTAAAGAATAACTCCTTTCAATTATCCATCTGGAAAACATTGATTTGCATTACTGAGAATATAATTTTTCTACAAACAGCATTAATTTTCTATATTATCAAAAGGCAAAGGCAGTTAAAGTAGTCTTCAATAAGATGAAAGTCTTGAAATACTTAAACAAAAAAGGTGAAATTCCTCCAGTCACACGTGTAAAGGAGGGAAGGATGCTCACACAGGTACACACAGAGGTTGCAAATACAAGGTTATCTCCATTGGTCACCTCTAGTGTATTAAGAGGTTTTTAATTACAATAGTTTCATTACAAGTCTGTATTTCTCTACTGAAATTTAAAATCGTACTTCGTGTCACTGAAATCAATTTCTTACTGTTATTTTTATTCACATTCCTCTTTGATTCTCTTGTGAGTTATTTTTCCAAGAGCAAATGTGATATTTTTACTTTTGATTATTTTTAACATGAATAACTTGAAATATACAAAAAATACCATAAGGCTTTTGAAATCTTTCTTGCTTTCTTTAGAAAGAAAAACATATTTGAATGCATACATCCTTACTGTTTAAACACCACTGTATTTGAGAACAATTGGGAATACTATGGAAATTCTAAGTTTTGGGAGCAAATTAAAGTTATCCTTTAAGTATTGTCTTGTTAAGGCTAGTACTTACTACTGACAGTCCATTAACAGTCTCATTTCTGTGCCTGGTTTCCCAGAGTAGGGATCTCATTGTCAGATGTTTGAAGGAGTTGTCATGCCTTGATCTTTGTCGTGCTGCACCTGCTATACCACTTGCAACTGTGCTTTATCTTAAAAATGTCTTCTAGCACTTACTGTGTCCCTGTGCATATATATACATGGACTGAAGATTAAGGGATTCTAATAGTAGTTTTCACCATATCACAACAAAACAAGCCAGAACTGTATTCATGGCATGTGTGACCTTTATTTTGCCTTAGGTTTTACACCTGAAATTTTCATATATCTTTTAAATATCTGTTGTTTTGTTGTTTTTTCTTTATCCTTGTGCTCATAAATCTCTATATGAATGTGTCTGTAATCAGAACAACCATCTTAACTACCATTTTCTGAACAGGAAAGTTTTACAGCTGCAGAACTTTGCAGTATTTCTTTGAGTATCTTTCAGAGTCACAGCAGGATAAGCTTGTCCCATTGTGGATTTTCCATCAATAAACTCTCACCCACAAATAGATGCTGCTCTGGCATAGGAGGACTGTGAGTTCAGTTGCCATCTGCTCTCCTGCTGTCCAAACAGCTTCATCTCTGGGCACCTCTTCCATCAGAAGTTTGTGCAGTCTTTGACAGAAAACATCCAGAAACTATATTCTTCATCCCAAAGTTCTTTCATGATTTGTTACCCCCCGGGGAAGATGATGAACCATTCTTTTGTATCACAGGAGGCAAAAACTGAAGAGCTTGGAACACACTGTGGAGTGGTGGGATATAATGTGTGTTAGAAGGATGAAGAAGATTTAAGGAAAATATGAAAAACTTGCTTTGACATTCCAAAGACTGCCATGTGCAATTAGTGCTCTCCACAATGGCTGTAGAAACATATTTGCACCTTTGGAGCCCCTACATCTTGTTAGGTGTGGTGTATTTTGTAAGTTGGGAGGAATTTTTCTAAGTGATTTGAAGTCATCTGGTAATTGCAGTTGGAGGACAGGAATCACCATGGGGAACAATTCACAATCCTACTGGAAGTCATTGCCTTATCATCAAGGATAAACTGAGTCTCTGCCAAAGAGAGTGAGTTGCTGAGCAGGAGGTTGATCTCACTCAGGGTAAGGAGGAAGTTTGAGACCAAAAGATGGGACTAAGAGGATCTTAAATTATTTGATTCAATCATTATGTTTGTGTGAAGCTTTAGCTTTTTTGCCTTTTTTAATCACTATAAAACAACTGTGCAATCCTTCATAACTATACTAATGCAACACTTAGACTTTTTCTCTTTATTATTTGCCACATTAAAAAAGATACCATCTTTGCATTACCACTGGCTCTGCTGCACATATATGGTATATGTACAAAAAAATGCCCCAAGGAAGCAATCCTCAAAATAATTTATTGTCAAACTAGTGCCCAGAAAACTATTAAATCAATCTTAAAACACAGTTATCTAAAAAGGGTCCTAAATTACTTCCACATTTAAAAATGGAATAGTGCAATGCTTAACTGTTAAATGTACTACATTTGTTTTTAGGTACCCAGGAATTTTGACACAATCTACTAAAGGCGTGAAAATATAAATGGCTTTGTAAGTAGGTTTAAAAAAAAAAAACCATGATGAAAGTGGAAAGCATCTGTCAAAATGAAAAAAGGGGAAATAAATAAGAGAAGAATTATTCTACTCCTCTAACTTGTAAAAAGAAGCTAAATTGTAGTTAATAAATTCCCATTTGCCTCACAAACATACATTACTGGTTTTTTGAGGAGATTTTAGTTCCTTAGTTTGCAGTAAGAAGTACTTTATATCACTGACAACCATCAGAGATTAGTTATTTTTTATGCTGAGATGCAACCTAGCTGGAGTTTGAGGTCCTCCTTGCCTTACTTTCTGATTGAAATGTAGTGTAGATATAATTCCAGGGTTACTAACTATCCAGATATGTTAATGAACACTTTAATAGTAAATCAATGAAGAAGCACTTGAAAAAAAACTAGAAGAGGGGGGTAAGGGTATAAAGAGAAAAAAATATTTTTAAATAAATTGGAATTCAATGTGATTATGTGTGGAAAATCTCTTAGAAAATGCAGCAGTTGAGAGTCAGTCTCCTGCATGGTGAGGAGAAAGAACTCTACAGTTCTACCCAGCTGTAGGACCGATGTAGCAGACTAAAAAATTCACTTTACTTATCCACAGTCCCATGTACCTGCTGGCTTTCTCAAGAAAACTACAGAGCCTGAGAATTGACATTAAAGTAGGTTTCAACTTTAGGAAGTACCAGATCTAGACTGAAGAGAACTTTCATCTAACCATGGGTAGTTTCCCCTCTCATTAGCTCACAGCATTACCATTTAAGCTGTGGCAGACTTTTACAAGCCCTAGCCACGAGTGGCTCAGGCTAATCTTTTATTCTTGCTTCTGGGAAAAAAACAACAACACATAACCTACCAAAAAACCCCAAAAAACCAAACCAGAAAAATATCTAAAAAACAATCCCATGAGTTTATTTTATATCACTATGACATCTCTAGATGGTTATATGACCACAGGTGATACAGTTAAATCTGAAATGTTTCCAAACCAGAAGACCAGGTTCTATTTCAGATTTTGGGAAAGCCTGCCTTAAAAAGAAACTCTTTCCTCAAAACTGAATGCCTCAAAAATAGACATCTACCTTCCAAAGCAGTATAGCACATATAAGGTCATTAGTGACTTAACCCTACAATCTTCCAGAAACTCTACAAATTCAGTACAAAAAAAATGAAGACTCCTTTTTTTTTCAATTCAAATCTAGTGAAGAGCAGCACTAGGAGGCAGAATGGTTGGCTTTACAACAAATTTCCTCCTTAGAAACACAGAAATCAGAAAGGGCTCTGGGATTTCTGAATTCACAGGCATTCATGTCAGAAAATACTTCTCATAACCTATTTCTAATCCATCATAGAAGAAAAATGAGGATATTTATTTTTCCTCATACCAATGATCATACTGAATCCCACATCTCTGAGGGAGCACAGCACTCTCTCCACTGAAGACTTCTGTTGTCAGACCTCTGTGGCAGGCTACAAATTTACTTCTTCAGATCCCCAGGATTGTCAGAAATGGAGCACATTGAGCATGAGGAAATGTTGAGAGAATTGGGTTTGTTCAACCTGGAAAAGAGAAGGGTTTGGGGGTGAGCTAATTGTGGTCTTCCAGTACCTGAAGAAAGCTACAAGGAAGATGGAGAGGGAATTTTCACAAGGGCATGTAGAGACAGGACAAGGGTAGGTGACTTTGAACTGAAAGAAGGCAGGTTTAAATAAGATACTAGGAAGAAATTCTTTCGTGTTAAAGGTGGTGAGGCTGGGGCACAGGTTGTCCAGAGAAGCTGTGGATGCTTCATCCCTGGAAGTGTTCAAAGCCAGGTTGGATGGGGCTTTGAGTAACCCGGTATAGTTGATGGTGTCTACTGGCAGAGGGTTTCAGACTAGATGATCATTAAGGTCCCTTTTGACCCAAACGCTTCTGTTATTCTGTGTTATTTTTTAGGTCTGGAAATTCTGTTGTACATCCTTAAGAAATCCCTTCTAAACAACAACAACAACAAAAACAGTAAGAAAACAAGTCCCCAAACCTTTCTACAGTGGTATGCTCTGTGTGAACACAAGCACAATAACTCTTCAAGAAAATATTATGTAAAAAGGTGGGATAGTTTGTGGAGAAAATATATTACTTAATACAAGAATATTTTAATATTTGTAGTTCCAGGCCAAAGAAAATAAACTAGAGAGCACATCAACTGTTTTATTGATTAAAACTTATCAAAGCAGCAGATGCATTACCAAGGTTAAAATTCAGGTCCAGATTTATGTCCTCTTAAGTTTGGAGGTACTCGACTATATAAAGAGTGCTTGTTTTGACCTGTAAGTTGAAAATGGCAAAGACTTGATGAACAGACCAGGAAAGACTTCTGTTGAAATCTGAGTAAAAATTTTTATTGATCTTCTTTTTTTAAATCAGATTCAATCTACTTTAAAAGAACATTGAGCTATTTACAGATCCTGTTTTTCCATTTTTCATAATGCAAGAATTGAAAATAACTTGAGAACTGAGGCAGTGCTCAAATTATGTTTTATTTTCTAAGTGGATAAAGCACTGAGAGCATTGTTTCTTCATTTTCTTATATGTCACACAAAAATTAATCACATTTTTACAAGATTGTTTGTATTTTATTTTGTTTCAATGTCCCAAATTCAAATGTGGACTCATATACAGAGTAGCAATATTCCAAAATTAGCATAAAAGGAAAGTGATAGTTAATTATCTGCTCTGTTTCCAAAAGCTTGCAAGAAATAGATTTTCTCTTTAGGACTTCATAGTTTTAGAAAGCAGGAAGAAGCTGGAAAACAGCCATACACATGACATAATTCCCTCAAAGACTGGAGGGTGTCCAGATAGGAACATCAAGAAGCTTTTAGTACTGTTAAATTAGAATTAATTTCCCTTCCGGGAGGGGGCTAATTTGCAAGCAGAAAAGGAAAACAAGCTGCAGTAGAGATTATACCTACTAGGTATGGCATAGTTGATTACAGAATTTCTCCCTTTCCAACCCTTCTCAAGATATCATTGCCATGAAATAAAAATAAACCAATCTTTAGTTAAACAAGTCCCTTGAAATAAACTTTTTGTTTGTTTATTTCTTGCCCCAGAAGTTAACTTGAATATTGTAATAAAAGTGGCAATAATTATAATAAGCTTTCTTTCAAGTATATCCAGTTCATTATTTCATGTGGATTCAGGAACATATCTTAGAATCAAGGAGAAGGATGTTTTAAGACAGACTTTTAGTTGAATTGAAATAGTATATGTATTTTCATTGCAGAGTATGAAGATTAAAAGGTTTCTTTCCATACCTGAAGGATGGGATGTCATCCAGAGGGACATAGACAAGCTCAGAAGGTGGTCTATGGAAATCTCAAGAGGTTTAACAGGACCAAGTGCAAGGTGCTGTATCTGGGTCAGGACAACACCAGTGCCAATCCAGGCTGGGGATGAGCAGATGGAGAGCAGCCCTTGCCAGAAGGACCTGGAANGACTTTTAGTTGAATTGAAATAGTATATGTATTTTCATTGCAGAGTATGAAGATTAAAAGGTTTCTTTCCATACCTGAAGGATGGGATGTCATCCAGAGGGACATAGACAAGCTCAGAAGGTGGTCTATGGAAATCTCAAGAGGTTTAACAGGACCAAGTGCAAGGTGCTGTATCTGGGTCAGGACAACACCAGTGCCAATCCAGGCTGGGGATGAGCAGATGGAGAGCAGCCCTTGCCAGAAGGACCTGGAAGTGCTGGTGGAGGAGAGGCTGGACATGTTCTGGCAATGGCCCTCACAGCCCAGAAACCCAAATGTCTCCTGGGCTCATCCAAAACCCCGTGGGCAGCAGGATAGGAAGGGAGGGAGGGGATTCTACCCCTCTGCTCTGGTGAGAGCCCACCTGCAGTGCTACATCCAGCTCTGGGGAAGGACATGGACCTGTTGGAATGAGTCCAGAGGAGGTCACAGAGATAATTAGAGGGATGGAGCACCTCTCCTTTGAGGAAAGGCTGAGAGAATTGTACAGCCTGGAGAAGAGAAGGTTTTGGAGTGATCAATTTGTGGCCTTCCAGAACCCTGAGGGAAGCTACAAAAAACTATTGCTAGGAAGCTATTTGCAGGAGCATGTAGTGACAGGGAAAGAGGAAATGACTTCAGACTGAAAGAGCCTAGATTTAGATTAAATATTAAGAAAAAATTATTTCCTGTGAGAATGGTGAAGCATTGGAACAGGTTTGCCCAGAGAAATTGTGGATGCTCCATCCTTGGACATGCTCAAGTCTGGGTTGGATGGAGCTTTGAGCAACCTTGTCTGGTGGACTGTGTCCCCCCTGCACCTGGCAGAGGGTTGGGAAAATATGGTCTTTAAAGTCCATTCCAACCCACACTATTCAGTGATTCTATGAAAATGCTGACAAATTAGCCATGAGAGTCTCAGTTTTTGTGTCTGCCAGCTAAAGCCTGACCAGAGTGCCAAAGTTAAAACACAGTGGTGTGAAGATTTAGATCTGGAGGTCCTTTGTGTCCTTTCTGGCTGAAGCTTGCTGAGCAGATACACTTATAAGGTGAGTAGCTGAAGGTATGTGTTGAACCATGCAAAGGCTGTGAATGGAGCAAACCAGATAATTGCAATCAAAGGGTTGCCAGGATTTTATGGTCTGCATTAAATTCTTCTCCTGTCCCAAAATCTCTAACATATTTGAAAAGTATAGAATGAAATGTGAAAAATAAGACTCCTAATTATATTGATTTCTTCTGCTCTTATTCTAATATTACTTAAATGAAGATGAAGGTCATATTGACTATGCCCCAAAAAGCAATCTGACTGTGGTTTCTTATGTCACCATCTTTAACATTACCAATAAAAGGTCTGGATATTAAATGATGTGTGTGTGTTCTCAAAATGCTTCCTTAAATTTATGCTTTTATCCACTCATGCAAATCTGTGTTCCTCCAGCATAATTTTGTGGGTAAAAATGAAAGTTTAAATAGAAGATGACATGATTTCATAAGTGTACTTGTGGATGCAGGGAAATATAACAACCTGTATTTGTCAGGTGTGAATGGTGAGTAAACAGGATATCTACACAGTAAATATCAGAAAGTGTGGTTCTCTTTAAAATTTACTTCTGTGTTACTATTGACTTGATTACTTTTGTTATTTAGATTCAGGAATTGAGTAACTTACTGCTCAGTGAAAGAACCAGATACTTAGACATGTAAGATAGTTTCGTGTTTTGATTGTGAAATATGACAGCACTGTGTTTTAAAGGCTGTCTGAAGGAGACAGGAGAAATAATAATAAAGAAAAAACAAAAGTAGAAATCCATGTGAATAAGAAAAGAATATCCTTGCTCTCATCAGCAGCTAATAAGGAATTAAATTTTACTTTCTTGATTAGAAAACAGTCAGAGTGTCATATCTGTAAAGAAAAAGCCAAAAAGACCAAGCCCTCAATCTCTACATAAAATTTCTCTGTGTTGAGATAAAAGAAGAGGGGCTTTCTACATCAAAAAGCCATTACACATTGTACCTGATGTGTTACAGAACCAAGTTCCCTAATTATAAAGCAGAAAGTTATGTTTTCAAAGATTCTTTCTTTTTTTTTCCCTTTCAGTCAAAATTGAAGGGATGAGAATATGACCCTGGCAGCCTTCAAGCAGGGCTTCTAAGTAGAACAAGATTTTCATTTGTGTAAATAGGATCTGTCCTTCAAAATTCACTTCTTGAAGCCAGGTAGATATTGAAATGAGCAGGTTGACAATATGCAGTCTATCGAGTGTCTGATATTTTTCCGTAGAGGCAATGGCTGGGAAATTTGTCTCTCTCACAGAACCCATCCTCAAGAAAACCAAAATTATCTGAGACAAGATACATAATGTTTAATGCTAGAAATTAACTCCATTCATTTGGAAAATACCTATCAGCTCTGTATTTTGTTGCATACTGTAATTACAAAGTTAATTTTGCAAATCTCATAAGCTGAGCACTTTGAAGATTCATTTGAATTCTTCAAATGCTGGGCCTAATAATGTTGCAGATATTTTGAACAACTTTATATTAAAGTGAAGAAAATTATTCTAAAGACCTTAGAGACAGAAAAAAAATCCCCAAACATTTAAAAACTATTTCTACTTTTCTGTCACTAAAAAGAATAGATCAGGGATAAAAATGATAAAATTTTGAAGGAAATGAATTCTATCTGAAATTGATAATACATTAACAGATTTTATAATTCCTCCTATTTATGTAATATAAAATATTTTAAAACCTGTGTTGTTTTCATTCTTAATCCTCAACAGAACTGAGAAATGTGTTGAAAGTTCTTGGAAGCAAGAAAGATGATTTACTTTCCATCTTTGGAAAGGAAAGGAGGCAAAAATGTAAGTCACACAGCCAGAGGAGATTAGGATGTCAGGTTTCACCATCTGGATTCTGGTACCAAAGCCTGAAAGGAATGCAATAACTGAAAATAGGTGACAATATCTTGGACAAAACTACGTCTATGCGTAAGAAGTTGAAAGGCTGTTTCCTTTAGCTGATAATCAGAAAGTCTTTGAGATTTAGGTGACAAATATGTGGGCAGAGGGGTATTCAGGTTAAGAAATAAATAACCCTGAACATAATCTTTAAGTTCATGCCTAAAAATACCTTTTTATTGACAGAGATTCTCAATTACTTGTTGAGAGATCAATATTTATGTTAGTATCACTCATAATTATCATATATTAGCAGAATTAAAAATGAACTTTTAAAAGCTATATATTTTAAGTGACACAAAATTATTCCTAAATTGAAATAACTGCTTGAATCTACTAGGTGTGCATACATTTTCACTGGAATTCCACAGGTAAGAGCTGTAACGTTTTCTGATTTATTATGTCTTACCTTGTAGTATATAAGATGGAATTTTGGATCTGTGGAGAAACTTAGTATCTCAAGTGTATTGATATCAGAAACAAAATTTATGAGGACGCTTAAAAGCCATATAAAGGATGTTACAGAGGATCTTTGAAGGTTTCCTCCAGCTTTATTTATGCAAGATTGGCCCAAAAATCTGGCGATTGAAGCACCACGACCCTGCAGAGGAAGCAAAGTTGGGGATTTAATCTTCAGATCAGATGGTCTAGTTCTTATCAGAGATATTCCATGAACGTATAGTTAGGAAAATACTGATTTCTGTCATGCTGGTTTCCAATAACCATCAGAAGACTTGACAAGGATGATATGAGTATGAAGGAGGATCTGTTGAAGGAGACATTTGCAAAGAGATTGGGTTTTTAACTCAAGAGCAAGAGCCCAGCAGGGCTGGTAACTGGGTTTTGCATTACTCATATAGATCAGAGAGCCCAAGGCTACAGGTCCACTTTTTTCTGTTTCAGTGGCTCTTTCTTTATGACAGTAGATCCCATTAAGAAGCATGAGAGCCAGACAATGGCTGTACAGTATATGTATAGGTTGGGAGAATAATACCTGAGTTAAATAAAAAACCTTTTCCCAGAGAAATGTTATGACCTCTGGGCAATAAGGAATTTTTTCAGAGGGAGTTTTAGGAGGATTTTTTACTTTTTCTCCTAATGAACTGTGACCCTAAATTTCACAGTATTTGTGATTGCCTTTTGAGAAGCATGATTTTTTTTTTTTTTTAAATGCTTTTAAGACAGATTCTAATCTTTCAGCGCATTGGACCATTATGGCAGTCCAGCCTACACCATGAGGTGTCCTTTACATCCCAATATTCCTCTGTTCATCCTTTTCCTAGCGGAGAGTTCACAGCTTCTGTGATTTATATGCTATGCAGGAATTAAGAGTGAAAGAAGCATGAGGGGTTTTTGAGATTGTTTGACAGTACCAATATTCATGTGGTTATAAATCAAGGAGATCTAGCCATAATAAAGAAATCATTAAATAATGATTTCTGAAGTAGTAATCTTCTCTGTAAATTTATATATATTTATACATATATATGTGTGTATAAATACATATGTGTATATATAGATATACATATATGGTCCATAAAATTTCAAATTCTTGATAGTTTGTGTAGACCTCTCTCAGGGCCGAGACATGATGCAGAGATTTTCTTGTTCTATCTGATGTGGCCGTGTGGTCGTACAAGGAAACGAGCAAAGTAGTACAGCCTCTTGCAGCCAAGCTTGAGAGAATTTCTAAGCCTTAGAGGCACAGTTAGAGTAGCAGAACTAAATCAAACAGAGCCCTGTGGGAATTGTTATCCACTAAGAACCTGGAGGTTCTGTCATGGTGTTGAGGAAAGGCCACTGCTAAATATTTTCGCTAAGAGTGTGTGGAATGCACAGCTAGAAGAACTGTATGCTAAAGACATGGGGTTTTACTAAACAGATATTTAAACAAATACTGCAAACTCTTATTTATGTGTGCTTAGAGAAGGGTTTTTAGCATTTCCTCTCAATTTCTTCTTCTTTTACTTTTTTATCCCCTCCAAATTATGTCTTCCTGCCTTTCTTTCATGAATGGTGCTGCAGTTTGAAAATCTTGAAGTTCATCTTTTTTTCCTGAATTTTAAATTTGCTTGATAAAGGGATAAAAATCTCCTTAGAAAAGAAAGAAAAATCTGCCACTCTGCTTTGCTAGATCAATTTTAACTTAAAGGTACCAAATGGTGTTGCACTTCAGACTTCAAAGGAAGCAACTTTTTAAATACGTTCATTTCAGCATTTCTTTCACTCTAAGAATTCAATTACAGATATTGTCAAGCCAAAACATTCCTGACAAAATCTTGCTTTATTGTAAACCTAATTTTCATTCTCACAGTGAAAGGAGACAGCATTGCATGTTGTCCCAAATGGAGATGAACATGTGACAAGCTGGGAAATAAGTGGAAATAAAATCAATTTTTCCCTATTAGTGTCAAATTAAAACCAAAGTAAGCTGTAGAACTTGCAGTAGCAGAATGACAATTGAAACAAGTGTTCTGAACAAACAAACAGACCAATTTTAATTGTTAGGTATGGGGACCTTTGATGGTGGTGATCTTAAAGTGCACAAAGGAGTGTGCACTTCAAACTCCAAACCAGCAGCCAAAGATTTGAAGCTAAAAATATAAAAATAATGGAAATTAAAGGAAACTTATTTTTACAGAATTTGAACTGTTAATATGAGCCTATATACATGTCAATAATATTTACATTTGAGGGTATCAGTAAAAAATTATACCCTCAAATGTCTTTTTTGCTTTATTTTGAGCTCTCTTTTCACAAATTCAAAGAAGTATTTACATGAAATAACGGTTTCTTTCTTTTTCTTTCTCCTTTCACTTTCCCCTTTTTTTATCTTCTTGTAATTCTCTTAATTTACTCTATGTGTCTTGAGGACTTAAAACATCTTTTTTTTAGCTTTCTCCTTCCCCTCTTCTCTGGATCTTTCCCTGTACGTGGTGCCTGATGCTCTCTCTCCCTAAATTAATTTCTCTTAGTTGACTGCTTTCTGCACTGTGGCTCATGGTACTGGCTTATGCCTTCAGTCTTTTAGTGAACAATAACAAAAATTAATTTCTTGGCTTTACTGAATATTTACCCTAATTTAATACAGAATAAGAATTTCTAATTTAATATAGAATATATTCACAATATAGTCTTTCAAAACTATAGAAAGGATTGGACCAGTGGTTCTACATTTTTAATCTACTTTCCTCCCCCCATTACGTCTAAAACAGAAAAAAAAAAGACAACATATGCAATGCAAAATGTTAAAAAAATATGGAAATTTTTAAAATGCTGTTGATGACTGAAGAAACTTTTCCACTATAAATGTAGTTGGTGCATAATTAACATAAAATGACATAACCAACATTTTGTAATTAAATTCTTTATTAATAAATTCTAATTGTAAAAACACATGGACTTAATTGACATTTAACATGTTAGCTATTGCAAGCTTGATATCAATTAACACACTTATCAAATGTCAATTACCAGTTTTTCAGTTTTAATTGCTGTGAAATTGACTTGCCATGGGCTACCTTTTTAAATGTTAATGTATTAGCAGTGTTCACAGATTTGATGTAATAAATACAACATCTAATGTGCACTTATTGCTTATGTTATTTGACTACTATATATGAAAAGTTAAGTGTATTTTCTTCATACTTATTAAACAACAGTAAGAAGCCTTTTACTCATTAATTTACCATACAATTAAACTTATGCCTCTTAGAAATAATTATCCCACAGTATTCAGAATAGTTAGCCAAAGAGGAAGGTCACCATTTTAAACCAGCACTAGATTAGAACTATTATTAGAACTATTTCTGAACAGTGTGCTGTGCTGACAAGTTGTTTTTTAATAGAGAATTCTCCATACATCTCATGTATTTTTTTTGTATTACCTGTATAAATTAGGACTGGGTTATACTCTGTGTTAATTTGAAAAAAGAGAAGAAGCCTGGTAGTCCAGCTACCGATGATGATCTTGTCAAGTGAGCTGAATAAATTCATCACTTCCTTTACTTATGGCCTTGCTGATGGCACTAGGCCACAGTGCTGATATAAGATTTTGGCTGCCAGGAGCAGTTTTGGCTTGACAGCTTTGTCATTGGCATCATCTTAAAGGATGAAATTTCCATGGTGTATAGAATCATTGTACTAAGCTCATCCATAGCATTTCATTTTAATCTGTAGAACTGACATGCTTTATGAAGCTAGGCACTATCCTCATTTTAATGGAGAGGAAAGTGAGATGCAGCAAGGTCAAGTGGTTTGCCTAAAGTCCTGAAACTTGGCAGAGCAGAAGCAGGGAAAATAAGTTCTGGTTCAAGTTACATTTTTTGGAGCAGCAAGCGGATCAGGCTTTCCCAAAGGCAGTGCATAGTGGTGATGGATGAAAGGAGCGTTAATCACAGGCCTCCTGGAAAGGAGGGCTGCTTATTTAGCAGAATAGAATGAATATTTAAAAAGGCCTTTCAGAGTATTGTAGAATAAATGCATATATCTGTAAGTTATTATGGCTTAAGGGCTAGCTATTAAGTGAAAGGATCAATGCATCAAATAGTAAATGCAGAACTTTTTGGGACTAAAGCTATGTGAATCATGATCTCCCAGTCTGCTAATGAAACACACTAAGCCAGGGATCAAACTTTGCATCAGACTAAGCTGGGGAATTGGAGATCTCTTCCTCCCTTCTCCCCTCAGATAAGAAAGATCTGCACTGCTGGAAAAGATATGTTTAATTATTAAGGGGAGCTAACTCCCTCCTCAGCTAGCCCCAGCAGGAGCAGCTGGCCCTCAGCATGCCCTGAAAATCATGATCAAAATGAGATGTTTTTCAGTGGTCAGGTAGAGCATTTAGAGCAGCACTTGGCCAAAAGAAGTCACTTGAGGGTTCTCTCCTGGGTATGTATTTGCTGAAAGTTTCCAGTTCCTTCATGGATTGTAGCTCTATTCAGATCAAATGAGATAAAAATTCCATTTTAAGCACCATATTTGAGTTGGTGGCCCCACTGAATCAAATAAAGATGTTTCTCTGTAAGAGTCAGAAAGAAATCCTGTTCAAACACATCCTTTAATTACCAAAAACTAATGATATACAAAAAATGCATAAATGTTAGCCTCATAATTTTCTCATATGTGGGTATTTTTCCTGCAGGGTCAGGAAACATTTTCACCTTCTTTATGTGAGAATGGAGTAGTTGAGGTGAGTCTATAATAAGTGATAATATTCCTTGTAGACTTCCAGGCTATTGCTCCTGCTGACAGGAGGATCTTGCCACTGCACTTTCCATTAAATCCAGAACAGGTCTGCTAAACTGCTGACAGGTTCTCTCTCTTGCAGTGCTTCCCAGTGAGAGCCAATCCCCACCCTCCTCACTAAAGAAAGGATCTGTGGGCATATGAGGCTTCTAATACAAAAAGAGAGGGAATTGGAGATATCAGAAGTGACTTTTATGATGCCTTCCTAAAGAGCTCCTCTTTAGACAGCTCCTCCCTCTACTGATAAAATAATATCTGAAACGATCCCCCTGGTTCCTCACCCGTTGCTTTTGCATGTGCTGTGCTGCAACTGCATGTGAGAATTATGAAAGAGGAACGTAATGAATTAATGAAAGAATTGATTCTAAATTAATGTATTGTCTCCTTGCACTCTTGGGATTTTCTGGGTGCTAAAAGAGTTTCATTATATCTATTAGTTTACTATAGCAGTTTGATTGTTATTACTTTATTAAATATATTTCAGGGGAAAAAAAGTATTCCCCAACAGTGTCAAGTCAGAGAATAATATTAAGCCCCAGCTCTGTAGTGCTCTCGTATCTCTGATTATTAAGAATCATGTTTCATCTGAACATTTTAGTGGAGTTATGGAAGTGGAAATTTTGGATTACCATAGACAACAAGTACATTTATTTAGAATGTTACTCTTTCCCTGTTCCTTCCAAAAACGTCTCAAAGGCTACTATCATTTAAGATTTTTTTTAAAGATAATATAATAAAAAAGTGGAGGGCTCTACAATAGGCTTACTGGCTGGGAAAAGGATCAGTCGGAATTCATGGCAAATGCACATGGTGTAAGATGATATTTGGCTTTTCAGTGGTTTGTGTGGTATTTTTGTCCCTGTTAAATATTTTCATTAGGAAAGAAGAAAATAATACTGTCTTTATGTAAAATATCTCATAGTCCTGAGTATTCATACTGCATTCATGTCAATAATATGAAACAAATAATATCTATATATCATCATCTTTATCTATATATATTGATATATTTTGCTATCTATCCCTTTATATATATATGTATCTACATATATTTATATATATATGTATCTACATATATTATATGCAGGATTTTAAAAACAATTGCAACTAGAAAATGACATGCTGAGAAGCTTTGTGATAACTTCTCAGAGCTTATAAGGTAAACCACTTAAAATGTGAACTTTTGATTGACTCCCTGGCATTCTATAATCTAATCCATCTCTCATGAGACTTAATTTCACGCTCCAAACACTGAGCAGCTTCAGACAGCTGCCATTTAAAAATAAATGAACATAAATAAACCATCAGTTAACAAAGTCCTTCCCCTCTCCAGACCACCATACATAAGCTCACCCTTGATGAGAAACAGCTGCTTTTTCCTTCACGGACAGAATTTCTTCCCAAATGTATACAAAATCCAGGCATACCATATCTTCCTCTCATCTCATGCCTAAACTCTGTCACTTAAAATGGTGCATAAGCTCCTCTGTTGCACTGGATCTGTGTAGGGGCTGCAGATTTGTGAGACTTACTCCTAGGATGGGAAAATACTGACAAAGGGAGCACAAGTGATCTCTGTTATCTATCTCTCAGATTACCTACATCCTCAGAAAGTCTTAACTCACTGCTCATCTCACCAATATTCTGATCTTCACCTGCAGCTCCTATTTACCTTTCCCCCTCTCCTCATTTTTTTTTATCACATGTTAACATGCACAGATTGTGAAGCATAAAATGTTGTGCTGCAGAGGAGAACTCCAGGGTTTCTGGTAAGACAAACAGCCCTTGACCATGAAGTCATCTGAGGTGTCTTTTCATAAGTCTGACACAACTGTAAAGCTGGTTTACATTCCTTGGGGAGGGTCAGTGATTTGCACTGCGATAATGGAGAAATGCTGGGTCAACGATAGCCATGCAAATTGTAGTTGCAATGACATTTTGGTGTTTCTGGCAGAGCAGGTGACTTGGATAGAAAGAGTGTCATTACCAGTTTTACTGAATTCCCTGTAAAACCTGAAATGTGTGACAGTTAAAAAAATGTTACTCTGAGAGCACATCTGATGGGAGGACTGAATATCCACCCATTTCAGGATGGACATTTAAAAATGTGCTGCAATAAAAATGCTTCTATTAGCACTAATTAAAGGGAATAAATATCTTTGATTTTTGTCCCTGGAATAAAAGTCAATAAATGTCATAAAACACCATTGTCTCCCCTGAACTTGATTTGCATATAAACATTAGACACCTGAAAGCCTGTTGGCTATACAGGGATGGGGTGCCTCACATCTTTGAAATTCCTGTGATCAAGTGAATATAGGCACAACACAGTTCTGTTGTATTTAAGTTGAAAAACGAATTAGAGTACATATCGTTCACATACTATAGGAAATCTGAATATATTCAGGAAAAATCAACATCTAATTCCAAGATGTTTCCATTCAGCAGAAATTTCTTCTCCATTCTTTTCCAGATAAATAAGGCATTGTTTTAAGGGATGTTCGGAAATCACCATCCTCTTTTTCTCACCTATTTTACACAATTACAGACAGGCTAATACAAACTGTGCATTCATGTTCATCACAAAACCAGATCCTTAAATTCTTGGCCTTAGCACTAAACCAGATGAAATAATTTTATCCATTCCTTCTAAGCATTTTTATAGACCAGATAAAAAGTACATAAATTTTGTTTTGCTGAAGATATAATCAGAGCTATAAAAAATTTATCACTAGACTCAGTAACAAACTGTGACTAGAGAAAGCAATAATATACAAGGAACCCTCCTTTACTTTTACTATTTATTAATGTTGTCACTTAAGTACTCCTGGTAATTTTATTGGAAATAGAGCTATAAGAATGGCAGAATATTAAAGTGAAAGAAACCAGAAGTTTATACTTCACTTGCAAGTAAAATCATGGGCATGTTGGGGCATCATGTTATGGAAATAATATTAACAACCATATATCTGAAATATGTTTTGAGAGCCTAATTTTACAACTAAGAAATAAAATTTTTAGAAAATCTAATTCTATGTACAAAGCCTTGAATCTGACTTGTTGAAATATGTTTACTTACTCAAATGTTGAGCAAGAAATAAAATAGTTAGAGGTGAGCTCTAATAAAAGATGTTTTAAGTGGTGGAAATGCAGATGTGGTAGAGGATGCTGACTTCTGGTGTTTTGTAAAGAATTTTTTGCTAATGGTTGAATTAATTTTTCTAAGAGGTTAATGTGTAATGTCACTAAGTGTTATTGTTTCTGTCAATGATCAATCTTTGAACAATATTTTCTGGGTTATTTACCATTATTTATATTACTGCCAGTGAGAAAAATACCAGGAAATAAAGAATCCTTTGTTGCATGATCTGACTTATAGCAACATGAGAAAGGTTTAGACATTTTATGTCTATATGTCGTTTTCACTAAAATAAGGTGATTTAGGGGAGTTACCAGAAAAGGAGCATATATTTCCATGAACATAGATGTAGCTAACACAGCTGCGTGTTAAAGCAATAAAATTTTCTGAAAATGGAAATGACTACTCTTGGTAAGCATGAAAGTAAGGGTGAGACATGTTTATGTGTTTGTTGCTGCCCATAGGCAAATGGAGCAGAGGCTTTGCTACAAGTCTGGGAATATTCTGTTTCGGTGCTAGAAAACTCTGTGTGTGTACATATTTATGAGTAGTTCCCAAAAATCTAGAGATTTCAGCACGGGCTATAATATTTAAATGATAATAGAGCGATGCCCTTAAAAACTTTTTATGTACTAAAAATTGATTTAGACTTTTCATAGACACAAGTAAGAAAATAGAGATATTAGCCATTTGCATCTAAACTGGAAATATTTGTTTTGATTATTTATTTTGTGTCTGTAAGGTATTTTTTTTCTTCAACTTTTTGATCAATTTCTGCCTTTTCTACCACCCTTCTTTTAGTACTACATGCATACAATTCACATATGGATAAAAGAAGTAGAAGCATGAAGGAAAATATAAATATCACAAGAGAAAAACTTCCTTAATCTAAAACATGCATGACAGAAATCCATGCATTTTTTCTGAGTGTGTGTCTTCATTTTCATGAATTCTGGCTTTTTCTTGTGTAGCAGTCAAAAATGCATTGTGATAGACAAGCAGAGTGCTCAGAGGCCATTACCATGTCTCACTTGAAAGGTGTGTAATTATAGGGCACTAGTTTCCAGCTGAAGGGGGTCTGCTTGAAGAGGAATAAAAAGTATGCTTCTGGCCACATTTATCAGATAGAGTAATACCTGAGGATATTTTACCTTTTCAATATCTTTCCACTACACAACACTGCAAATATCTTGGTGGTGAGCTGGCAAAAAGTTTCTGACAAAATGAAATATCCTTTTCAGGCATAATGCTGCAAATTGCAAGAATTAATTTTCATAAATTTCAAATTTCTCATAATTTTCAATCATGATTTGTTCTTCCTTTAAAACAGCTGGTCTGTAACAGATTACATCCTTTCAACAGCCACATGTAGATTTAAGTATTTTCTCTGCCTGAATCAGATGCAGGGTTAAAAAAGGTAGAGGGGCACTCATTCATATGCTCCTAACTACGTGTTCTAACTTGTTCTAGAACAAAATCAACAGTCCTTGTAAGTATTGGTATTGTTGGTTGCAAATAAAAATTTGGTTGGATCATGGTTTTGGATGCTCCTCTTCTCAAAGAAGAAATATTGCCATTGCTTTTCTTCAAATCAAATCTATTTCATAGAACCTTCTAGTTTCTTGTCACTTTCTGCTCTCTGGTTTTTGTTTGGTTTTTTTTTTCCCCCCAAGAATAAACTCCATCATACGTGCTCCCACATTTTTAGAACAAAATCTGACAATAAGAATTTTGGAACAAGAATGACAGCAATGTTTTCAGTTTAAATATACTTCACTTTGAAAGAGGACAGAAGACATTTCACTTCATAACTAATTATTGTTTCTAAGAAAATAAGAAATTTTGAGATTTTAATTGTAGAAATTTTATATATACACACACACACACGCACATATATATATACACAAGTGTGTGGACAAAAAGAGGAAGATATATTCTTAAAGCAGTTTCTTCTGTTACATTTTAAAATGAGAAAACAGTCTCATAGGATTTCATTTTTATTCCAAACATAATATCTTTAATTTGCAGCACAATTTTCTCCTCCTGACTACTACACTGGAGAACTGAACACATCCTTTTGACCCACATTCTGTTACTGGTAGAAATGCCTATTGATTACTAGAATCAAATTTAAGACTTTCCACCAACATTTGGCTATTTTTACCCTTGAAGTTGTTTGGGGATTTCTTAATCTGTTTTGTATTTGTTTTATAGATGTTTATATGTTTTATATTTTTGTTCTGTTTTCAATATTCAGTCTCCAGAGAGAAGCAATAGCTACCATCACAAGTGTGAGTACACCCTCTTGTCTGGGGAAGAGGTGGAAGGAAGGTAAAGAGGGCAGAAATCGGATAAGTAAGCAGATATAAATTAGACAAGGCAAATGTTTCCCTGGTGCCACTGTCACCAAACCATCAGCAGCCTGTATTGCAGTGTTAAAAAGATAGTTTTACTTGATCTGTTGAGGCTTTTGCGTAGGGAGATGTAAGAGATGGAATGACGGGACCTGGTCACCAGTGTGAACTGGTGTGAGTGGACCTTCTGGAACCTACAGGATTTGACAGTAAGCCTCCAGCATTACCCTTTTGAATGAAAAGCTTTACCATAACTGAAAATCCAAAAATTATTTTTGGAAAAGCCATTCAGAGATTTGTTTCTGCTCTAAGGATCTCAAATTGAGAGATATGGCTCAATGGAGTTTTAACTTGCATGACAACAGATTGATAGTCCTTTATGAATTTTCAAATAGACCTGATAGCTCAATTATGTCTTTTTTTTTTTTTTTTTTTTTATACTGCCCAATTATTCTCAACTCTATTAGTTAGCAGAAATACTTATTGGGGTATAAAGCTCATCATGGTGGTGACCTTTTTTTATACATTAAAATTACCTTTGAAGTTGCCATTGTGTCAGAATTCGACTTCTTTCTCCTCTTCTGTGCTTAGGCCTTTTTGTGTTTTAATGAAGTACTAAGACCGTGCAATTTATATGAAAAAACAGTTTTAGAATTTTTTTCTGTTCTTCCTTATTGTTTTTTTTAAAGAGTATGTCAAGAAAATTTCAGAATCAACATTGATCAGTGTAAAGAAGAGGAAATAAAAGAGACGTGCTGCTTCAGAGAAAACCTGTTCCCTCTTACTATTTTTTAGTAAAAAGTTGTATTAGAGTCACAGCTTGATGGAGGAAAAGGAGACACATACAACAGCTCAAACACTGTTGCTGTGTATTCTGGAGTCAGGCTGCATTTGTGCTAACAAGTCCAGATCCCCTCCCAGGTATTGAAACTAACGTGGCATGGAGCTCCTGAGCTGCCAAACCCAAACAACTTTGTGCAGGCTGACCCTGGGTGTGAAGCCTGAATGGTTCAGGGCCTGAAACAGGGCCAGGAAGTGTTTGGGAGAATTCTAGTGGACAGGAGCCAATTCTACAGCAGGAAGTTTCTCAATGGTACTTGTTTTCCAGTGCTCAGCAGCAGCTAGGAATGTCCTAGGAATGGTCACTGGCTAGTATGGCATAATCTTCATGAAGTATCCATGACACATCTGCTCAGGGTGTCATGGATACTTCATGATACCCTGACACATCACAAGATTTTATATTTTCCATATAAAATCTTGTGATTGTGCCAGTCAAGATCATGAAGCAATCTTATGTCATCCATTTAGTCCTTATTTAACAACAGCCTTTTAATCACACCAGATGTACATCAATCACTTTCTTTCATGCTTGTTCTTATTAGACTTACTCTTTTTTGTACCTCCTTTTTAGGGTGATAGCCTAAAATACATTATGGTACTAAGAAATAAAGTCTAAAAGACCATGAGTATAAAGGAAAAGGATTCCATTTGAAGTTAAATTTAGCAGATCGTTGACTAGACTGATTATATTTTTCTATTAACGTTCTTTTTTCCTTCATTCCATAAATATTCCATTTCCCTTTCCTGCTCTGTTCTCCCCTTTTCTCCCAAATATACTCTGATCATCACCCACTGCAAATTTGTCTTATGAAATTCTAACACTTTGGCTTCTAATCTTCTTCTATAGACATAATGATTCCATTTCAGTTCTTTTCCTCTGTTCTCTTTCTTAATACTTCTTTTGAGTTAATGCTGTTAATTAAGAGTCAAATCATCTATTTCTTCCAGCAGAAAATGACTTATTTCCTTACAAAACTGAGTGATGCCTTTAGGAAGAGATTGCTTTTTGAGGTTGCATTTTTAATGTCTCTAAACATAATTGTTTTATTCAGCTATTTTATCTTTATGGGGAAAGAGTTCAGGATTTTCATACTATTTCAGCATAAACAGATCTGATCCGATACCGCTGTCATTTTTTTTTTTTTTTTTAATAACAAATATATTAGGGAAAAAATATCCCATCTCTTGCCCAGCAACTGCCACACTTCTCCTACTGTTTAACAGGAGTCAGGAAGCATCATGCTGACATCAGTAACATTCTTTGTTCTCCCTGTCAGTCTCAGACTCAATTTTTTTTTATGTTCTTCTGTCAGAGTCAAAGCTGACAGCCGCAGCAGAGTGGTCTGATAACCCTGGAAGTCAGGGTTTAGGGGAGCACTACCTCAGAGTGCCTTCACATTTCATACTGCTGCTTCAAGATACAAAAGAATTTGTTAATTTAAGATTTTCTTGTAGTGTAAGCTTGTCTCAATCCTTCAGCAGCAAGTGAAATCCCCTCTAGAAGTTGTAACGTGTAATGAACAATTATGGTTACCTGTCTTTGTCAGGCTGCCTTTTTCTGATGTGATGAAAACAGGGAGAGATCTGCCATATCAGTACTGTAAATCTCAAAGGTAATTAAAACTTAGATTTGGTAAACGATTTCTACTACTCAAAAAATAACACAGTGAAGTTTTCTTCACACAGTGTTCTATATTGAATGCTGCTGCCCAGAAAATCTTGATAGACAAAATGGTCTTTGATATTTTTCAGCAACATTTAGATGACAATTGGAAGTGCATCCATACTATCTGGCAGAAAGTGCTAGTACTTTGAATAGGTATCACATGTTGTTTTCTTCTCTTGTCAGAAATGTTAATTTTTAACTCTGAAGGACTCACTGATATCTCACTGATAGCTACAAAATATCCTAACAGTCACCAAAAGCAGAAAGGGTTATATTTAACTAGGGATGTAGACCTGAAAACAACCCAATGGGAAGGCGGCAAATAAATGACAGGCTTTGCTGGAGAAATGAAATGGGGACTGCAATAAGAGTGTAATTGTCCCTCCTGGCATTTATATCAAATTACAGTGATATAAGGGAATATTATTGGAATCCAACAAGCCAGTCTAGAAAGTTTTATTTTGCTTTTGACATCCAAGTTCTAGTACAAATAAAAAGATATCTCTGCCACTAGAAACACAAAACCCCTAACATTGTTTATAACAAAGTGTGTACAAAATATTTAATGAGGTTATATAATGCTTTTATAAAGGATACAGCTGTCCATGTTATTGCTTTCTTCAATATAGAATGCTTATTTATACATATGTTTTATTTTCTCCCGTTCATATTGATTGCTTTCTTCCATTTTAGTTTTCATTATAGTTCAACTCATTTTCTTAAATCAAAGTTATTGATACGTATGGAGACAATAAATCCTAATAATACCCAACACCATGCTACATCCCTCAAATAAAACTATTTCCATTCAAGACCAGCCTCTGCAAGCGAAGCTTTTTCTTCATGAACTGAGGTTATGACCCTGATTCAATTTCTACACATTCTTGGGACAAAAACAAATATGTGGCCTTGTTTTGATTTTTTTGTTGTTGATTGTTTTTGTAAGAGTTTGGGCAATATTTATTATCAAAATAAACTTTTTTTTGTAACCAGGGAAAATAATTTTCTGTGGCAAATGTACATTTTTCTGCCAGGTTTGTCAATAAATACCCCATACTGTTTGGGCTACAGAGAAAGTAAAGCAGTAAAAGATACAATATTTTGTGATCTAGTGCTATGTAAATATCCTGCTTCCTTCTGGAAACAAATTTTGTCCCATACAGACCTTTCTGAATACTGCTACACTGAAATATTTGGTCATTACAACTGAAGGAAGCAGGGATAAGTGAAACAACCTGATCTGTGCACCTGCAAATGCAATTTACTATATGCAAAATTTATGCTGCTTATCCTGGGTATAAACAAACACATCACTTGAAAAACCAGGACCCTCTGTAGGAAAGAGAAACAGAGGTAATGGGGAGTTGTTCACATAAACATTCCAACACAATATAAATCTATTTTGGTAAACAATTTGGCAAAGACTCCTCTTATATACACACACACACACACACACACAGAGGAATACCAAACAATCCACAGGAGAAAATATTTCTATTCAAGTATTTTGGAGTTCAGCTAGCATCCAATTAAAATGTCCACTTCTGAGAAATACACAGAAAAGTGTGACTTCCCCTAATAACCCATTTCTTTACAAGCTTGTTGGGGGTGGGGTTGCTTTCTTAAAGAATTTTTTTCCCAAAAGTTGCTAGGAAGCTGATTGCTGGGTGCTTGTGGGCACTTACAAGTATTTGGGAAAGACAAAGTAGCTAAGTCAGGGAGAGGGTGACACTGGACCACACTTCTCTCTCAGGGAGTCTTTTTGGGCTCTTGGAGGGAACAGTGAGGGTTCAGTTTTTAGACTGTGGGGAGATCTCACCAGACCTCACCTGGAGCTGAGCTCGGAGTGACTTTCCTGGGTCCCCCGGGAATTCAGATCCTGGTCTCTCCCTGCCCTGGTGGGAGCTGCTGCCCCATTGCCCTGCACCCACGGCTGCTTCAGTTTTGCTCTGGGTTTCTCCTGTCTGCTGGGACATTTCCTACAGCTCCAGCTACTGTCACCGAGCTTTGGATCCATCTCATCCCTTGGGATTCCTGCTCACCCCGGAAAGGTGACAGCATCGGAGAAAACTGTGACTGTTTCCTAACTCTGTCTGGCGTTAATGCTACAGTTATTGTTTTTTTGTTTATCTTGTTACACACACCAGTAAAGAACTTTTATTCCTATCCCCATATCTTTGCTTGAGAGCCCCTTTAATTTCAAAAATTAGAGCAAATTGGAGAGAGGAGGTTTGCATTCTCCATTACAGAAGAGGCTCCTGCTTTTCCCTAGCAGACACACTTGTCTTCCAAAAAAAGACAAAACTCTTTGGATGGACTAAAAAAGAACATTTTTCTTCAGGAGGTCTGTACACCGCACTCAAATTTTATTAAATGTATGGTATTAGCAGTTCACTGCATCTCTGGAAGTGGAACAGTCTAAGGAGAACACGACAATACCTTAAGGTGAAAACTGCTAAACTAAAAATCTTTGGTATATTCTTCTCACAGAAATTCCTCCTGCCCTCTCCTAATTTCAAGACAAGTTCTAGTGTCTTACCTAATGTTAATTTTTATCACATTTTCCTAGACCACATAAGAAACCCTCCTGTAGAATCATCAACTTTACAGACAGCACTAGCAATAGAAAGTATTTGATGTTGCTCGCCACAAGAACAAAGGTTTCCTATCCTTTTCCCAGTTAAATTTTACCCAGTTTAACTATCTACCATTTCTTCTTCACTCTTCTTTATTTCTCCTTACTGTTTGTATTCACCTTTCTCAAGAACATTGCCAGTTGAGATTGGATATTTTGGATTATCATAATTTTGCCAGCAGCTCTGTATCTCATGAAGAGTGCTCCCACATTGGTGTCCTGTAAGCATTACCTGAATCAGTCACCTGATGTTCAGCTTGAGCATTTGTAACTGTTTTTCAGCGGTCATAAATCCTTTATTAGATAGTCATTGAGGTATAGTTTATAAAAATAACAAATAAAATCCCATAAATGAAAAAAAAGACACAATCTTGTTTTGTTTCTCTTAAAAATCCCACAAATATTTATAAAGAACTGTTTGAAGCCACTTTACATTACATTAGTTTTCATTTTTATATGACATTGTGACATAAAAAATAAATTTTTTATATTTCAATTTAGCATTTAATTTTTACCTTTAGAAAACTGCTTTTTTAAATCAAGAAAAGATTTGGTAATTTTTTTTTCTCAGCTCCACCATGAACCTATGATTTTTGCTTAATTATTTTCTGGTTTTACATAATTTTTCTATTTGTGCCTGATTTTCTTATCTGAAAATCAAGATCATAAGGAAAAAAAAAAAAAGAGCTGTACATCTGTAGTTTACCCTGGTAAGAATCTGAAATTCTGCTCAGGGGTTTTCACTGGGAGCCAGAGCCGGGAATAATTTTCGTTTTCTGGACACCAATTTTTTTCAGAATGACACCCAAAGGCTCAATTAATAAGAAAAGGCATTGTCTAAAGAGTACCTGGTTTTATTTATGCTAATACTGAAAAAAAAAAGAAATTTAGAAAGAGTCTCGTTTGTTTGCTTGTGTGTTTCTGCTTCCTAGTGTTATTGTGTAAGATAAAGTACTGCTCTAGTGTAGTCACTTGGGAACCTTTGGTTTCTTTCAGCTCTGGTCTTCTGGAGTGGCTTTGAAACATAAAAGTCTAGACATCTTTCTGAGTTGTAAATAAATCCAGAAACATCTGATATGCTTTGGCCATTCTCAGTTTTATTGGTAGTAAACACAGTAGCTGTGATTATGTCAATGTTTATAGTAGGATGTTACTCTACAATGGAAAAAAGCAAGCATTGCTTTTCTTTATTTTAGGGTTTGTGGCAGAAAGGAAGATATCAATAAGAATATATGTATTTATAGAGATCCTAAGATTTCTAATATGACTTTGAAAAAATTAAATCCACTCATTTAAATATTGTCTGATTTTATATTCCTTATGGCATCTGAAGAAACTGGAGTGGGAATTGTCATGACACCTTACTGGGTTATCAGAAACAGATTTTGACAGTCTTAATAACAATTCTAATACAGCCTAGCAAGTTTTCCGTTTTTGACAAAACATGCAATGTGTTCTATTCCTGGCTTTATTTTACTCCTATTTATTAGGACAGTCCAACTCTTATTTAACACAAAATTAATTTCCAGCCCATGATTTTCTCATTTCCAGATATTCAAAAATATATTTCTTTTATGTCTGGTACATTTTGAGAAAGTCAGATTTCAATTTCAGCTTCATTCATCCTTATAATGAGTAGGACTGTATAGAGAGAAGTTCTTTCCATCCCTTCTAGTTACAGTGCAGAGAAACTAGAAAAGGGACCAAAAGAATTTGTTCAAACTGAAGGAAATCTGTAAGCACTGCAAGAAAGGCAACAGTCGTTATCCATCCTTATTACTTCCAATGTCTGGAAATACTGAGGGAAGGACTTTAACTTCCTCAGTGAAATACATGATATCTACTCATCTTTGTGACAGAAATAGATGTTCCAAGGAAGATGTGTTATGCATTTTCAGAACTGTGGCTGTAAAGGTTTCTTTAAAGGTAAGAGATTCTTTCAAATGCTAATAAGTAAATTCTTTGGAGAGTCAGGATTAAATAACAGGGTGATATATTTCAAACTCCTACTGAAAAGTTTAGTGGAAAATGCCAGAGATGATTTAGACAGAGATTTCTGAAACCAGGGAGTTGTCTGACAACTCTTTTAATAGGCAGATGCATCTGAATGAAAATCAAATGCCAAGAATATCAATGAGTTTTCTGTGTCACACCTTTTGTTTAGTTGTCGGGTTTTTTACTATTTAAACACGTAGAAGGAGTTATTTCTCTGTAGGACTCATTGAAATGGAGAGAATTGGGATGATGAAAAAATAACATGCAAAGAGCATAATGGGGCCTTTTTCATGTACATAGGCTAAATCTAGCAGTTGATAAGGAATATGGTTTTTTCTCAATAGTGGAAAATAACCCAGACAAACCAACAATTGGTTGGTTGGTTGATTGCTTGCTGGGTTGGAGTTTTAATATCAGAAGAGAAAAATGCGTCTCGCTTTTCCTTTTTTATTTCCAGTCAAGCTTTGTTTTGGTTTTTGGGGTGTTTTTTGATACAGATCCTACTCCAAGTATCAGAAGATACTGATTACTTTTCAGTCCCATATCTTCAGTTTTCAGGAGGGAAACAAAATATTCCTCTCCTTCTTTCGTCTTTTAGAAGCACGCAGTAGAGGAAATAAGTTTGATAACAACAGAAAGTTTATTTTGATTTCCACTACGTTTTTCAAAATATTTTATAACATAAGGATTCATGAGGCTCTGTAGATGTAATCCAGCGAGATTACCCAACACCACACAGGGTCAATGCCAAAGCAAGAGCTGCAATTTTGGCTCTTATTTAACTGTTTGATGCTTTGCATGTGAGCCTACATGATGGCAGATTCAGTAAGAAAAGAATTTCACCATCTCCTTCTCTATTTTCAGCTCTGCATTTTGTGTCCCAGAACTCCTACAACAGATTTCTCTTGTCCTTTACTGAGTTCCCTTGTTTAATTGTTTGTTTGCTTTAATACAGACAGCCTCAATTTTCATATGGCACCTGTGCTTTTTCAGGATTGATGAGCCAAGTGCTTCACTCTGTCTTTCAGTGTAATGTCATGGTAATAGGGAAAAAAAAAAAAACCACAAAAAAAAACCAGTACTGAGAAGGCATGGGAGTTTCCAGCTTATCAGAATAAACATAATTTATCAGGAAATGAAAGATGTACAAAACCTTGTTTAGTGCTATCACTATAAACAAGATGTTCAAGGAAAGAGAACGTATTTACATGTTATTCTCTAAGTAAAAAAAAAAAAAAAAAAATTAAATCCCCCCCAAAGCACCTGCAGAACTTCAGCAAAGTTGCTGATAAGTATTTATGCTATATCTGCAAGGAATGAGCCTTAATCTTGGTACTCTGTGGGAAATAAACAGAAAAGTAGCCAGGCTCTGTATCCGGACCTGGAAGAGCTCCAGATCCTGGGGCTTTGTTTGTGCAAAAGTTCCCTAAACAGCTGCTGGCATTTCATTTCTCACAGGTAGTGACTCACCTGATCACAAGCCCTGATGCTTGGGTACCCCTCTCAGTCTGTATCATTTCTCTAAGAACTTATTCAAACCATTTTACATAAATTCCTTCCATTTTTAAAGGTCACTGATCAGGCCGTCAACAGTTTGTAGCAGAGGAAGATAAGAAAAGAGGTATAGAAAGGTGATGAGATATGAAGAAAATTCAGAATAGTTGATTAGAATTTGAGCCTAATTGCTTAAAGCCATCTCTATGTACAGATGGTTTGATATTCTATGCAAAATCTCTGGTATTCTATGTAAAATACATTTCAATCATGTTTTGTTCTGCTTTTCATGGTGAGAATAAATTTTGGTAATTTTGTTTTAACAGGTATCTAAGTGGGTTGAAATATTGACCATTAATTTACCTGCCCTCTAGGGGTTCAGGAGCAAAATACGAAAATTTTATTTTCCTGGAATAAAATTATTTTTATCTGCCTGCACATTGTTTATTACAAATAAATTTTTATTTCCAAAACTTATTATGTACCTTATAATAATTTTTTCTTGGTTTTTTTACTTTCTTTCTTTTTTTGTTTTTTACTAATTCTATATGGCAGATGATGCAGCTGTTTCAAATAGCAAAAGTAGATCATGATGGTTATCTATCAAAATTTCAATTCCTTTATTTCTATAGATAAATGCATATCTCTAGAACAAATTTTCTTAATGCTCCTTTATGACATTTTCATAAAGTAAGAAGGAGCTCTCCTCTCTGATTAAACTCTTGGCATCAAATAAATTTAAATACAGATTGTTTCCCCCATCCTGTTTTAATGAACCATGCTTCAGCTTTCCCAAAGGATCTGCAAAATGCCTTATAACTAGTTTTGATTAGCTGCTTATTAAAATTTATGTCTATTTTTGAGTAATATTTATACATTTTAATTTTATTTAGATATGGTTTAGGACTGTTTTCTATGATCCATGTCACCAACCCAAAAGTAGAAAATGTAGCTACCAAATAACTCTCCAGCAAAAGGTATTGATGCCCTAATGTCCAATCCCAAGCGTCTTACATAAGTAGTAAGAAAAGCAAGAAAAAGTAAAATGTTAGTTTGCATTTCCTCCAGACCCCTGTAACAGAGCTCTTGACTATTTAGTGTAGTATCTCTTCAGCCTGAGTGAAAACAAAGGTGACTCCAATTCTTTCTCGGGAGAAAGTCAAAATGTCAAGTTATTTTTTCAAGGCTGTTTCTTCTTTGTTGCATTCTGTACTCTTACTTCTGTGAACTAAGCAGATAGACTCCATATAATAATGTCTGGAAATATGAAAAGAGCAGACCCCAAAGTATTTTAAATTGTGTGATTCTCTGTGTGGAATGTTGTGTCCCAGGACCCTCAGATTATGGACTGGGCTCTCTGGCCTTACAAGGGTGGAGGATGCCAGCATCAAATTCCACCACAGTGAGATGTCTGACAAAATTTGATTTAAATGAGGTTTCTGTGAAACTTGAAACCCAGTCACAAATTTCTGATACAAATTCTGCTTTTGGTTTATACCTAACAAGGAAAAGATTTAACCTTCCCAAGTGTCACCTTAAGTAACACACACACACACATGTCTCTATATATACTTAAGTATACATAGATACATGTGTAAGAGGAAGAGATGATTGGAATTATTTGAGTTATGGTTTTAATGGCTCCCTAGGGAATTCAGTGGGGTTTTTTTCTGCCTAAACAAGTATATTTTAGGTCAGCTTAAAATAAAATAAAACAGGTATGCCATATGTCTTAAAATAATGTCATGACAGTTAATATCCAGAATTCTTCCTTTTATAACTCTCAATGGATCCTGGAGTTTTTGTTCATAAGTATTAGTGGGAATGACATGTAATATTAAGGATATGTATTATAAAGTTTCTACATATTTTTAGAACTTTTGAGAAGTTTGACACACTTTATTGTTAATAGAGGTATTTTCATGCATTTGATTTCTCATGGGGTTTATGTGGTTGCAGTTCACATGTTTCACAGAAGAAATACAGGTTTTAGTATGTGTACTTCCTTGTAACCTGGGGCTGAACTTTCCATTATGGTATGATGCCTTCTGGAGACTGATCCAGAACAGAGACTAGACAGAGCAAAAGGATAAAGTAGGGATTTATTAAAATGGTACATTGGGCAGCACAAGAGCCTGGCTGGACTACACCCAAGATGAACACCAAAATGGCCAAAAAATGGATGACTGATCATTTTTTATAAGTTCTGGTCCACCAACATATTGGAGTGAATTGTCCAGTTATAGCTTCATATTATGAAGCTCCATCCTTCTTGCTTTTTCTTCTCACTTCACCATTGTTTTTGTTCTTAGACATGAAAGTTGTATCAGTTGTCCTTGCTCCCAAGCCAGAAAAGGAATTGTTTTGTCAACCTACTCTGTGAAGAGAGCTCAGTAGCAATTAATATGACACCCAGAACTTCACACTAAAACAGCACAGAATCTGAAAAATATAAAAACTAAAACTTAAGGCATGAGTTACATTACAAACCTCATTTCATGATGTAAAATCATATGCCAAAATTAGGAACTCTTTATCAAAAATATCCTGTTATTCCTCTCTCTAACGGAAATTCTTTATCCTTTTCTTGGTAATCTGTCACGAAGAGGGAACAGATTTATCAGAGCAGCTCCTCTGCTAAATTAAGCTCTTGGACATTTAACACTTAGTGAACTAACATAATTTGACTTCTTTACAAACTTTTGTCCCCTTAATGTCATATTTCACTTTCAGAGTCTGATCCTGAAGCAAAACTACTTCCTGTTTGCTATCCCTGCCCAGTGTTGGAATGTTTGCCCTGTTACATGCTTTCATCTTTTAAATCTGGGGAAAGGAACTGATACCACCCCTTTGAATCCAATCTACTAATTAGGCAGCACAATTAAGTGTTTCACTCAATTTCAGCTGCAATTATTGATAACACTGCATTTTCAGTGACATTCTCATGAATGGGGCCTCTGAGTTGCAAGAAACACCCATAAAAGCAGGGTTACATACAAGGTTCTGCTTTGTGCATTGTGGTTTTGATATCAGCCTTACTCTTTCTCCTGCTTTATGTAAAAATAGCCAATATATTTCTAGGAAAATAGCAAACATGACAGTCCTTCTATCCTGAAAGGCTTTATACCACGCAGCAACCTACAGAAAACTAATTGTTCAGAAACACAACTTTGAAAACAGGACTAAATTTAAGCATATCCCTCCTTGGCTATTAAGGCACAGACAAGATGAGAGCTAAAGGTTACTGATTTTCCTGAGAGGTGGTGGGCAGCAGAGTTAAAAAGCTTCTCTGAATGTGCTGTGTGGGAACTTGATTTTTGAAATAAAATTTATAGGAGCTCTACAAGCTGTTTTCCCCTCGGGAGTCTGTAGAGCATTTCATTAGAAATGAAAGGTTATAGGCAAGCCAGTGTTCACACCATTGACCTTTCACTAGATGCCTTTCTAAAGCAGTGTTGAATGTCTCTGAAGGATGCAAATGTATTTTCTTCAAAACACAGCAACTCTAAGCCTTACATGAAAGCAGTCTAATTTAGCGAATTACAGGATTGTTGAGTTCAATTCACTGTATTGAAGAGCTCTGTAAAAAGAAGTTTACCTTTTCTAATTCTGACATGGCTTTTTCATCCCTCGCTTTGCCCTTTACATCAATAGTGCTCCTCTTTCTTACTTTAACTTCTCAGTGTGGGTTAAGGAGACTGAAGCTGAGAAAGCAAGAGAAGTTTTCATCAAACATCTTTTGGTATTGATTGCTGGTTTGAGTTATAGATGATGCTTTAGTGGGTGAAAGACTCCAGCTGGTCCCCCCGTTCAGGGGGCAAAGAGAATTAAAAATAAAAGGTTTCAACAGAGTTTCTATCTGTCTATGTATTGACACCTCAGGATTTGTTAATGCTTTCAGACAACACCACCTTGTTTTTTTAGGTAATGTTTAATGAGCAACAGCATCATTTCCCTCTCAGGGGCTGAGAGAAGCTGAGGAAGATTTTATGTTTTTCCCTGGAAATTAACACTTAGAGGTAGTGGAAGGTAACGTGAAATTAAATTATAAATGTTCTGATTTTTCTGGTATCTCTTGTCTGCAATTGTTTTATTTCAAGAAAATAGAGGTTAAATATTTATTGTGTGATAAAAAGAATAGCTTTATACATTTGCCGCTTAGAGGAAACAGACATCCAGGGCTCCCAGCTAAATGTGCTCAGAATCACAGAATCAACTGGGCTGGAAAAGGCCTTTGAGATCATCGAGTCCAACCTAGTTACTGAACAGATGGGCCTCCCATGAGATCAGAGTTTCAACTTTATTCATAAAAGGTAGGAATTTCTGTGTGAACTTGAGTGTCAGCATGATGCTTACATCAGGATTTAGAGAGTCTTAAACTATAGATCAAACAAAACACAAAGTACCAATTAGTACATTTTTGTGTAGTAATAATAAATCTTAATTAATTAATTTGGCTTTATGTATTTGTAGAGTTTTTAAAAGAATTATTTAAAACCACTGATTTACTCTATGTGTAAGCCGAGCTTGTCTCCAAAATGGATACAATTATATATTAGACCTTGGCAATAGTGCCTTCTTGAGTTTATAGCAGAAGTAATGACATGACATTTGGAATCAATGACATTTGGAATCACAACTGTCTCTTTTATGAAGCAAGTCTTTCAAGAAAAAAAAAGGAAAAAAAGACAATAAGGGAATCAATATTTATTTTTATTTTATAATTGAAGACTATTGAATGTATCACAAAATGTCTATACTCATTTACAGTTCAACAATGCTTATTATAAAATGATATGCTGGATTAATTAAGATAAAACATTATGATCTTACTGGACTAAACCAGTATAATTGGCAGAACTCTGATTAAATTGAATTAAAAAAGTCTAATGCTTTACTACTTATCCTTAGGTAAATAAATGATTTTGAAAATGCTTGGCCTTAGGAAAATGATTTAAAGACGTAATTCTGGTCTGTGTTGCACTAAACTTGCCATTTGGCCTTAAGCATAAAACTCATTTTTTTTATTTATTTAAAAATGTCTCTGAAATAAGATTTTTGTTCTCTCATCTTGTACTCACCTTGCTGCTTTTCATTATGACTTTCTTGGAAGAACAGGTGTGAAGAAAAACAGCCAAAATGGGATATTTTCTCTCAGGGAATATCTTTAGTTAGAATTTCATGAATCTCTGATTTACTATTAGTTATATAATTTTTGAAGGAACTGAATGTCTAGGAAAGTCTAGTTCTTGTTCAAGTGTGATACCTAAATCGCCAGGTGCTTATTCAATGATTAGAAATTGATTTTCCAAGGCTCTGGAAGACTTTCTCCATTTAAAGATAAGATACAAGCAAAGATAACACTGGTAACACTGGCAAACTCTTTCAAAACCTCTAAGCTTTGTGTTTGTTTATGATCTGTATGCTAGGTTCAGTGACTACTGTATTGGCTCAATTTATTTAATTTAGTAAATTACGTAGCTGTTCAACATGATTTAGTTTAATATCGACATGCTCTTTGGATGGTATGTTTCATTCAGTCTCTGATGTATTTGATGTAGCAGGTGCAGTGATTTTGATTCAATATATTAAGTATCTGATTAGATAGGTTATGTATCTGATTTAGAATATGGCTTATTTAATAGACTGTGCATTTTTTTCTCTGTAAGCTGCAGTAAATTCTCAATTTATTTAATTCAGTATGCGATATATCTAAAATATATGTAGTTGTAGTTAATGATTTTATGGGAGTCTAACTCATCTGCAATATTTTTGAATTTCGAATAAATTCTATTTCATATATATACTCAGAGGCTAGAAGGGGATTTTAAATCATAATGTGAAGAATACTGAGCAAGCTCATTTGTGGTGAATATCCCTGGATGCAATCACACTTTATAAATGTTGCCATTTGTGAAGCATCTTGAATTCCAAATGGCCTTCACGGTGCCACAGCACTGTACCTCATATTGCATGCTCCAAAATTATTGGCTAGATAAAAAAAATCTATTAGAGACACTTGACAGCAATACTGTAGCCCTCTTGGACGCCACACTTGCAGCACTTCTTTTATAGCCCTAAGAAATTATAGCGAAGAAAATAAACACAATAAAACTCCAAAGTTCCAGGCCAAGATTAATGCTATGCATCCTAAATTCTGTTAACTGAATTCTGGAATTGTAGGATGTCTCAGTATCTTTGTATGATTTATAACGCAAGCCCTAAATGAATGTTTGACCTCTTCAGTGTGTAGGAAGAAAAAAAACCAAAACATTTCACATTTCACAGCTCTAATATTGATGTCTATTTTTCAGGTGATAGTACGAAAAAAGAAATAGAATGGTCAAAACAAAACAAATAATCCAAAAGCCCTGTTTAAGACATTGCACTTGTAAAGAAATATTTATGTTTCCAGGAAAAGTCATTGTCTCTCAGACCTGTTGATCTGCTAATGATATACAAAATTCTGGGTCAGATATTTAACAGAGGAGCCAGCTATAAAATCATGGATAATTTCATCAAGAATTTGACCCTTATGTTATAGAATAAGGAAAGAAAAAAGATCATCTGAAACCTAATGAGAAAACAAGGCAAAACCACAATATTTGGTGCTGAAATTGGATCATCTTGTATATTCCATCCTATAAATTAGTCAGGAGAATTTCTGGAGTTCTTTTCTTAAATCCATGCTTATGTTTAAACAGCCAAACAGATTTAAACAACTGTAATTTTTCCATAAAGAAGAAATATTCTCAATCAGATATGAAGGTGGAAAATTTATAAATTCTTTTCAATTAAATTTTAACAAGTCCTAAGGGAGAATGGGCAAAATCATTAGAGTGACTCAAAACCAGAATTCCATCTTTCTTTTTACACTTGTGAAGCATTTTTTATATTTTACCATCTCTTACTGTGAAGAAAAAAAAAAGGAAGACCACCTCAATTTTACAATTTTATCTTGTCTATTAGGAGGAAATATTTAATCAGTTACAGATTCGATCTGTTTCTCCCCTGAAAAAATCCAGTCCTCTCTGTTATTTGCTGTGAGTTGCTCTACAGGTCTACTTGATGTAACTATGGAAGTAGGAAATTCAATTCTACCTTTTAAAGTGCAAAAATCCCTACCTACTCCTACAGTCTGTTGATAGGATACTGAAGTGGTTTTAGTGTGTCAAGTACATAAATTTATCTCCATCTGCGTTTCATGCCAATACAGAAAAACAGATAGCTAGCAGATAATTAATTCTACTGCACAACTAATAGATGCATTCTAAACAGAACAGTGACAGATGTGTAATATTTTATATTTTACTTTGCAATTCTAAAATAGTGGTAAAATGCTCAAATGTCTGCAATGAAAAAAATGTGTAAAATTATTTAGATACTGGCTGGCTTATACTAAAGAGATTTAATATTTTCTAGTGCTTTAAAACAAAAAGCTAGTTGTGAAGGGAGACAGGAGGGAAAACAAAATATAGTTCCTGGAAAATTATTGGTGAGAGAAATCTAGAAACTCCCTTCACTTCATCCAGACTGACTGGACTGCTGCTAGAAAATGACTAATTGTACCTTTGTCACCAAAGCTGATAAAATTTCACTTCCCTAGAACTACAGTTTAAGGGTGTCCTGGCCCATTTTGTGGTGCCCACCACCCGTAAATGGGGTGGGGCAGCTGGATACAGGTGTGGATTCATTGCCTGTCTTTGTCTTACTCTGCTGCCTTGCACATCACCACCACTGCTGTAACTCTGCCCTGGCTCTCGGTGCACTATTCCTACAAATTCTTTTCAGAGCTGAAAAACAGCTGCTGAGGACTCTCACTTATGGTAAAAAGTTTAAATTATGCCCCTTCTCCTCCAGGTATTTCTGCAGAGTGGAATGTGAAAGACAGAGAAGCTGTGCCTTTAACCACAAGTACCTTAAGTAATTCCAATTTTGTGAATCAGCCTCGAGGGAGCCGTGATTGCTGATGCAATTTAACTCGACGTTAAGGCTAATCTAAAGATAGGTATGCTGTAAAACTTGCCAGCATGGCTCTGTCAGAGACCTGATGAGTTATCTCTGACCAATGTGGAGCAGCTTGCAGAAGTTAAATTTAGATGTAGTTAAAGAAGACAACTGAAGAACCCAGACTGACTTTCTCTGGTAAGACTTTATATGCCCCAGGAGGACTAGAATGACTATTTATAAAATAATAATTCTGCTGATGGATGTTAGGTGTAAAAGAAGGGTGGCAGTTCTCTTGTCTGGTGATTGACATCCAAAAATTGCTGTCACATTCTGAGATACATGCTCAAGATTCTCTTAGAGTCAACAGGGAGAAATAGGCACCATCAAGTAATAATTCCAGATATTTGGGACTATTAACTAACTGTTAAACTTTTAGCCTTACACAACAAGAAATTCATCTTAGTAACATTTTGCTAACAGAGCATTTCAGAATTGAAGTATTGATAATAAGTTGTAAGTGTATGTAAGGCCGGATTTCAATTAGTTCAAAGCACAGCTTACATTTTTACTGTAATATGTAATCCAAAATATAATTCCAATTATGCTCCATTTTGTAGTTTGAAGATTTTATTATGAAAATTGAAACAAGTCTTGTTTTGCATTTTGTTTAAGTAGTTTCTGCCATGGGTAGAGTGCTATAAATTTCTTCACTGTCTAGGAAACCTCAGCAAACACCTCAAGTCAATTTATTATAGTATGAATTTACATAAGATTCTGGAAGAGGGCTCTTTTTGTTTTTTTCTCTGTTTCTGCAAATAATTAATTTGTTTCTAATTCTTATTTATACTGTGAAAGCACTCTGCCTCCACTGTTCATTCCTGGATACTTTAGTAGGATGAGACTTCTTGGCTGTCAGACACTGAATGTAAATAAATAACTTTTTGTTACTGTTCCTATCATAATCAGGTAGTGCTTCTTTATCTGATTCAAAATTAATATAATGGAAAATTAATGCTAAATAAAAAAAAACATGTAATGCTTATGAAAAGATATCAAGTGCAATTTTGATTTGTTTTCTTTTAAATATCATTTTGTAGCTTTTCATAAGAGAAGATTTGACAAGCACAAGTTTTGATAAACTAACAGATGTATCTGAAATTCAGTTTAAATGCATTTGCTCAACTAAAATTTACTTGAGATTGTTTCTGCTCAATCTCTTGGCATCTAACATGAAGCCTGTTTGAAAATCTGAGGAGTTGCTCTGTTGGTTCACTTATAGTTTTCAACAGCTGCCCGGAAAGTTCACACAAAAACCCATACTACAAGAAATCAAATATTACTCCTTGAAGATTTAGGAAAGTCTAAAGTGGATTCTACAGACCTATGCAAATAAATGGCAAATCAGTAACATTCAAAGTATTAGCAGAGTATGCTTAAAATTATAATCAACTTAATTCAGAATTTTGTCAGCTAGTTTTATTTTAAGAACCCGGTAAATTAGGCAAGCATATTTCAATAGTATTTTTTTTAATTTATGTGATGTTATATTTAAACAATGGTGCAGATACAGATTTTAGTTATTACCTGCCACCAGTAATGACAGTGTTTAACGTTTATCCTCTCCAGGCTGTGATGCCTTCTGACTTTGTAGAGCCACGGGTATAATGTCATTGAAAATCCAAGTACTTACACAGATGACTGCAATTAATGTTAAAGGGAACTGGAGATTTATATGTGCCACTGCTATTACCACTAATGGAAATTTCACATGTAAATTGCCATGCATGGAAATAATATGCTTCTTAGTAGGCTTTATCTAAAAGTCATCTGTGCAAGCAGTCAATTTAAATCATTAATTCAGTCCTTTTACACCATGGCAAATATTTCTTTTTAAAAAATCAGGTTACTGGTTTTAATGTTAAGAATTGTCTTTATGCTGTTTAAATTATTGAAAATTAGAGGCTAGCCTATGCATGACTGTGGCATCAGCTTTCACTGATTTCTTGAGATCATAATTAAGCACAACACTGAGAATTCACCTCTTCTTGGTGTACCTGCTCCCAGCAAACTGGTTTCCTGTGAGTGATGGGTATCCAGAATGGCTGAGCTTCAAAAGATATCTATCTACCCCCTTAGCATCAAAATGATTCCTTGAAGTGGTATACAGCTGGGGCACCACTGAAAGCCACTCAGGAGAAAAAAGCCAACCCCATTGATTTGAGGGTATGGGGGTAAGATCTTACCTTGGGAGTTATTCTTTCCTCTGGAAATAATATAGGCAATGAAAGATAAAGAAGTCAAATTAAAATAAGAAATGCTCTCCATTGTCCAGGAAAAATGCAAATGTTCTTGCAACTGTGAAGGGCACACAATCATGGGGTTCCATGACAAAAATTAAAAGTTGGATCACCCAACTCTCATCATATAGAAATTCTAGTCAGCTGATTTAGGCTGTTCTGTCACAGTTGTTTTGACAAAAGAAAGAAAAGATGTTAGTGCAGAGTTCAAAAAGTCATCTGAGGTACACATAATGGACTTTCCATGGCAAGGTAAAAGGAGAGAGAAATAATTGTGGAGATCAAGACCAAGACCGCCAAACTGCAGAGCAGGAACAACTGAACTGATCAAAAAGAGAAATAAGCCACTTGCATTGATAAACTTACAGCTGAACTGACCATGATTATCAAATGTAATATAGATGGACATAGCTATTGGGAGGATGAGCTAGGACAATGAAACTGGGAGCCAGATGCCTGAAAGGTCAGCAAAAGAAGGTTTTAGTATTGATGGAGAGTCCTGGTTTGCAGTCTTTCTCCCTGAACCTTCCCAGTTTTCTGCAATACTGGCAGTTGATTTTTTCCACATTTGTGCATAACTTATCCAATTCTACCATTTGCCCACTTGTCTCTCAGGAGCTTCTCTTTTTTTATGATTTTCTCTTGCATTTCACTGTGGTACTGCTTTTGAAAGCATGAATTAGCTTCTTTCAGGGGTATTTAAATAGCCTTGGTGTTCTGCATATGAAAACAGTAAAACCACATGTAGTTATTTTTACAGTTTTTTTTTCCTTCATCTCTAAGTGTCAGAGATGTGCATATTAAAATTCTTGCTCTGACCAGGATTCTTGTGACATTTGACTGCTTTAGTGCTTCATTTCTCTTTTTTTCTTGCAATGGTAACGTCTGTGATATGCAATTTTTATTGTTGTTTTATTAGGAATTTCATGAACTGCTGCTTTCTTTGATTGCATTATATAGCGCCACATATCTCTTTAAAATGTAAGCCATTATGAGAATCTAAATGAAATGCTCATTTAATTTCCTAGGCTAAAATGAAGCAATATAAGACTAAGAACCATGTATTAAGGAGCACAGTTTCAGTGTTTCAGTGTATCTTGTAAACATAACAATGAATTTTCATGTCCTGAAGTGCTATAGGTAAAATTTAATAGAGGAAGTAAGTTGTACTTAATTCATTAAACACATTTAGGAAGACATTATCTTTTATCTACAATAAATATAAGTAGCTCGAACCAGAATTTTTTAAGTTTAAATAATTCCATAGTTAGGAGTAGTTAGAAATTTCAGACATACCCATACCCTTATCCTTCCTGCCTTTCAGGAGATTGTGTCTTTGGATGTTCAGAAACTGTTTAAAATTCTGACACTGCTGTATCAGGATTAGGTGATATAATTAATTGTTCTGTGTACTTGCTCCAGGTCAACATGTTTAGAGCAGTGGTAAAGTAAAATGCTCTGGTCAAGTTATTGTTTCTTTAATGATGCAAAAATATTTTTTATCTGATTGACACAAAAATATTACAAAAATTAATTGCCTTTCTGTATTGTGTTTTACATAACTCTTTAATTGGCATAGTGTTTTTAATGTATGTCATTCATAAAGTAGATAAGGCTAGAAAAGTGTTCTTAGAAAAGTTCTTTTCTTTTGGAATGAAAAATGCCATTTCTTTTGTCTTAATCAGCTTTCTGTTTAGCCAAGAATATGCAGAAATTACAGCTTTTTACACAGATTTATGTCAGCCAAGGGAAACTATTTAATTAGGCAAATCGTATCTTCATATATGCTTATCAACTGATATTTTCAACTTTTATTTCAAGTATTTCATACTCAGTCTTCCTGGATATTGTATGATTTTTGGAGACAATGATAATATACTAAATTACTGCTTAAGAGGTATGAAGATATATAATTTATAAATCTAGCCTTTCTTTTAGTCTCCTGTGTCAAAGGTACAGTGAAAGAACATAAGACCCATGAGATGATGATGATGAAAGCAAGACATAAAGAATAATAAAATCCCATGAATTGCATTTCTAAATCTCTCCTACTGTCAAAATCTGAGAGATTAGGTAGAAAAAGAATGCTATTTACTCAATTTCCTTCTCAGAAAAAAAGATCCATATCATACGTTTTGGATTTGTTTTACACTGTTTTGAATCTTCCTTCATGCCATTTTATCAAAGGTTACAATGAAAATGAAATGTTTGTGTTTTGTTTTTATTTCCCCTGGGACAGAAAAATATATATTTGTGTGTCCTGTGCATTTCCACAGTAACATTCAATTATTTTCACGGCAAATCTTGTCTTTTAAACTTAGAAAGGAACAGATGACTGAACACAACAAAAACCTTTCAGTAAGGGAAGCCATTTGGAATTTTGAGGACCCAAAGTGTTTCTTGCCCAATGGACTTAGCGTTTATTGAGGACAGTCATAAATAACTTTAAAATATTCCAGTGTGATAGGATGGAGCTGCAGATTAGGTCATCGTGGAATTATAGTTCCCTTGCTTAATGATTTTACAAAATTGCCTGGCAATCCAACAAAGAGAAGGAGCACAACGTGGTGAATGCAGGCTAATTAAACCAATAATTGCTTCTTCTTGTGTTCCCAGATAATTTGCCCCTGATAATTTTAAATGAAGTTTTGAAGTTGACTTCTTGAATGAAATGCTGTTCTAGTTAAAGCTCTGCTAACTCTCTGTGTGCACAGAAATTGGCCTACTTCTCAAGGTCCCTGGCACTGCTCAGGCAAGGATTGCCACAGCCCGCGAAGAGTGCGGGAATAGCCGTCCTGCACGGCTGGTAACGGGGGCCTGGATTCCTGTGCTTTGCAATATTGTGACTAGATCTTCTGATTTCCCTGAGCAATTCCAAAATTAGAAGCTGCAAATTAAGTCTTTGATGTTTTTTAAGACTTAGGAAAAGATGCAAACTTCTGTGTATCTCAGGAATGCTAGTGTAAATCTAGAGTAACTCCGTGGAGACTTAGGAGGACTTTTTTTAGTTATATCTGTGTCAAATGCAAGCGTATGACTGTTGACTGGCAGCTATGTTTGGAACGGGGGAAATATTTCACAGAGTCCCCAAGACTTTCAAGGTGATCTTCAAAGTGTTATAAAGAATAATTTTGAAAGTTTTAAACTTAGAGGAAGATTATCAGTTAATCAGGTAAAAGGACTTCTGCAGGTGAATTGTAAGTATGAGCTCTGCTATGATAGATATGTTCCTCATGCTATCTCACATCCATGTATCAGTACATGTTGTTAAACAATATGTGTTTTAGGTCACTTATAGTCTGACAGAATATCCTTTCTAAAATGAGTTACAATTTTATTAAACCCTAGAAGTGAAGGATCTATTTCTTTACTTAATACTATTTGATAGTAAACAATCTTGGGTAAATACGTTTTTTTTTCCATTGGTGCCTAAGGACTTTTCACTAAAATATTGAACTAATGTGTTTCAATATTTTTTTCTAAATTATTCCTTCATTATCTGGGTGGAAAGACATAAAAAATCATAAAGTTTCATAAAAACTATATAGTTTCAAAACAGTTGCTCAACTTTTATCTGGACTGTCAAAGTTAGACAAAGTATCTTACTGTGAATTGACTATGTTTCAGAGTAAGAGGATTTTGTGATGTATTAGATTAATCTGAGAAGTGCAATGCATGTTTTTGGATGTATGATAGCATTTTAATCATTACCCAAAACTCCTTCTTTAGAGAACCAAACCAACAAAATAAAAACATATTTCTAATTATTTTCTAGTACTCATAACCTATTTAAAGCCATGACTTTTGGAATTATGAAGAGAGAGAGTATTATCTATCATTATTGATATCTACCATATCACAGAATGCACATATGATGTGTGCTCTGAAATCTGCTGTAATAGCCTAGGAAAAAAAGTCAAGGTCTGTTGGATCTCATGAGCTGAAATTCCCATTGGTATTCACAAAACAGCAGAAGTCAAATCTGGCAGCAGATCATGCCAATAGTCACTTTCCCATTATTTCTTACAGTAAATGTTCATGACTGAAATCTATAACTACACAGTTCACAAGCTCACTCCCAGAATTTTTAGTCTTGTAAATTGATAAGTATACACTCAGGAATTGTGAAACTGCATCTTTTTGTTGGCTTTTTAGATAGAGATAGGTTCAATATATCTTAGTTGGCAGCAACTGGGCAATGAAAAGCAATATTGTTAGTGAGGGTTTTATTTTTGTTTGCTCTGTGTCTTGTTAAGCTTTACTGATATAAAACCATCTGTTTAAAAAGCTGTAAAAAACAGACTGCCAACACATAAAAGCTAAACATAACAAAATAGACTTAATATCTACTGGCTGATAACTCAGTGCAGTGTTAAAATTGCTGAAGATGGAGGCATGGATGGAGGGAAAGACAATAAGTTTTATGTAGGGGTAAACCTTAGTTTTCAAATAAAAGACTTCACTATTTATGTTTGATGGTAACATTTTGGCTTATTTTAGTGAATATTTATTTGCATTCTGATATTATACTCTTAAATTATCTGGAAATAGTTTAAATATTACATACAAATAAGGGGTTTAGATTTGTTGGATGATACAGGACCAAATGTAACGCAAGCAAAAAACAAAGTGATAATACAAGAATTGTAAGAAGGTACATATAAGAGCAATAAAATCAACCATACCAGGACAATGAAAATCTTAAGGTTTTATAGAGTGAACCAACATTTGACTGGCTGACTGTTATCACTACCTCAGAAACAAGTTGAAAAAATTTTCCGTCATCAATTTGTCAATAAAAAGATTTTTGAATATCATTATGCCAAATACATTTTGAAGTAATTTTGGCAAAATTAATGAGGTACTCTGAAATTATATGCATGACATTTTGTGAGTACTGTATTTAAATCTCACTATCAACTGAAAAAATTATTGGTACTGGTTCTTACTTTTTTTCCACATAACATAGATCTGTTTCAAAAAACCATAAATAGACAATAGTGTTGTATTATAATTTTAAGATCTTAAAGCGAATAAATTTTAGTCATGCAACGATTACATAAAGCTAATATACAAAAACTAAAATTTATCCTATGCATATAGTAAGTATAGTAAAGAAGTTCTTTCCATGTGAGAAGATGGTTTGCTAATCTACTGAATTTCCACAGTGTTCGCTAAGTCACAAAATGATCCATAAGCAATAAAAATTTCCAAAATTAACAAAGTACAATTTAGATTCATCTCTCTTCACTCGTAGCTCACAAACATCTAATAGGTAACATTTTTGTGACAAAAGTAAAATATACATTTTGATTTTTCCTAAATATTATGATATATTAGTTTTGCATAAAATATTATCTGTTAGGAAATACGGTATCTATAATTAAAATAAAAAGAATACTTATGTACAAAACTGTTTGAGAAAATATAGACACCCGGTATCAATAAAACCAATAATTGATCAATAACAATGATTTGTTAAACAGGTCTTTATATGATCTGTCATATAAAAGAGGACAGCACACCAATTAAGAGAGGAAACAAGAAAAACAAGAAAATAAAAGAAGGGAAATCATGGTACAAATGAGTCAGAAGTTGCAAAACAATAATTTTCAAACTAGAGCTTATGGGGTGGGAAATTTTAATTTTGATAGATGCTCATGATTAAAAGATTTTAAAGTTTAGCAAAGATACACAATAAACACATTTTTAATGCAGACAGAATTTAACAGAAAAAAAAAAAATAAATGGTGGTAGGAAATAAAAATATACCTGAGCACAGCTTTGGTATATAATTATTAGAGTATTGTAACTACTGGTGGCAATACATCATGAACAACAGAGATTTTCAGATAAAAAGAGCTACATGAATGATTCAGTCTGTAAAATATGTTTTGTACTAAAAAGATCAATCTGTTTCATTTTTTTCTGAGAGAAAATGAAGTGACTTGACAGCCTATAACTACCTTTCTCAGACTTCTGAGAGTAACTTTCTTATAATTCAGACAGAAAAGACAGAATGAGACCTGGAGTCAGACTAAAATATAGTGACAAAAATTGAGGTAATTAAGCATTAAGCATTTGGATGTTTATTTATAGGTAACAGGATTTAGAGATTTGTATGATTCTTTATGGGTACAGAGCTTAATCTTGTGTCTAATTTTAACTTGATTGATTTTAGATATATTAATTTAAAATATTTTACATGAGATTTAATACCATTAAAATAAGGCTGAGTGAGGTTTTATACATTGTTTACTTAGTATCTCTTCTTTTAAAAAGTACACTTAAAATCAGTGAATATACACACGCTTGCTTTCCAGCCAGGCTTTAATATTTACTTGCATTTGTTTTTAGTGGCTAAGTAGCAGATGGTAAGACTTAAAGCACTAATCCCCTGGGGATTTAAAATAGGCAAAGATATGAGAAGAAATCAAAGGGAAAAGAGCAAAACAGATGTTGTGAAGCTGCTGCTGATGGTGAGACATGGGAGGATAAGCAGATGCTTTCCAACTTCACCAATCCATTCTGCAAAGGTGTTGACCACTCGTGAGAGATTAAAAGATGGCGTTTGTTTCTCTGAATGTGGATGAAATATTTCTCTAGGCTTTGAATGCAAATTGAAAGGAAACTGGCTCACTGGCCCTTTTTCATTCTATCTTGAAACTACATTAAAAATACTCCCATCTGTAATTCCAAATGTATTTTATATCTACAAATCTTCTTGCATGCTTCTTTGGAAATTGTTTCTTAGAACTGTCAGCAATTCTTTGGGCTTTTAAGGGTATTTTTAACCAGACCATGACTGATAAATAGTACATAATAACAAATATTTATGACAAATGTAACATACTAAATGAGGATATTTGGTAGACAGCACAGATTAATGAGTTAGCTCCTATGAATTCATACCTAGAATAAGAATGTAGGGTTAGTTCTGGGAAGTTGCTTGTTTACATCAGTGACATGTAATGTTTGGTGGTGTTTAAGAAAATATTGATTCACTATGCTAAATTAAACCAACACATCAGTGGACATTTCAGTGGGGGCACAATTTCAGTTTTGCAGCTCCAGGACCTTTTCCACCTAACAGGAAGGTAACATCATGCTACCATGTAAGGCAGTGGTCGATTTTTCATATTTCAGTTGATGAAAAACCACGTATCGCTTAGGCTTCCCAATATTCACAGGTAAATTCCAGTAGTTCCTCCTGTGATTCCGGTCTTTTCTAAGAGTTACCTCTCAAACTAATGCTCCATGTATATATGTAGATGACTGAGCAGTTTTAGACTGCTCAGACTAACTTATTGGAAAGTCTTTCTTGAGAAATATTGTATTTGTAAGGATGATGAGTAGTTTTGCAATAGTCATCATGATTTCAGTGAGAGTATTTTTCCTGAAGTCCTTAATTGTGTTTTCTACTCCAAAGCATTAAAATTTCATCTTTCCATTGCTTCTAATAAAACAGACTTTCTGTGTAGTCTGTTGCAGTTCATGTGATATGAAGGTGAATATATTTTAAAATAACTAAATCACAATAAGCACAATTCGGCCAAGTGCTTTGTACAGCTATTGATAGAAAGTTAGAAGTATCAGCAGGCTAAGGTCAATGTATTCACCATTGCTTATAACTTGTTAATTTTTTTAATCCATTATGTATTCTGAATAAATTCTGATCAATTTACACTTTTCTTGCAACATCCATTCAGAAGTATTTTTCCTAACTGCTAAAGAACTGCAATCTGTTCTGTGAAGCTCACAGATTAGAGAACTCTCCTTAATAATATTTTTTTGCTAGGAAAGCTTTAGATCAGAGCTGAATACGGCCCATTGATTTATATCCTTTCTGGACTCTTTAAATGTCAAATTTAGGACACATTCCAAATTTTTGTCATTCAGTCATACACTGTGAATAGAGAACAAAACTATAATATTTTTTTTATAACTGTTCTGAACTGTCATTGAACATAAATTCTATCTTCTGGCTTTTTCTGCTCCACATATCTGCAGTATTTACATTTCTCAAATCCATAGACTCCAAGGATCTAGGTTCACTTCACTTTGTACTCAACGAAAGGACCTTAAAGCTAAAGAACAGATGCTTTGAGGAACATTATCACCCTAGTATAATTATTAATTTACAATTAGCTCAAACAATGTTACAAAACAAAAGGTACATCAGAGATACTTATGCAGGTCCAATTTTTTGGAGGAGGAGAAATTATCTTTGCAATTTATCTACTGGATGATTGTGCAGACTTCTTTGCCCTACATGACTTCAGTCTAAAAGTGTTTTGGTGGTGGTTATCAAGTCAATAGGAAATCCAGAGATTCAGATTTTCTATAAAGTTTTTGAGATAACATTGAAAGTATTATCTACCACAAAGCGTCTTAATACAAAGAAAAAACAACAGCAAAAATAAACAAAAACAAAACAACCCAAAATCCAGCAAAACCCAGGAAGCCCAACCAAACAAAAAAACAATTCAAAGACATACAAATATTCACCATATCACAATAGATTGCTATAGTTCTATTGAATAGGGGCAAGATGCTAATGTGAGCATAGTTTCCTCCAAATTTAGTGTGTTGGCAGATGCATTGCCATGGGAGTGGTGATAGCAAAATAAGACATATGTTCTCCAAAGCACAGAAAATGGAAACAATCATATCCTTTGGAGCTTTGGAAGTTGTTTTTTTATGAGTGTGTGTATGTTTCCATGAAGCTGGAGGACTGAATACCCAAACATAGATTCAGAAAAATCTAAAATGGGATTGTAGTATTTGTCCTCCAACAGTACAAGAAAAACAGCAACACAGTGGTTACCATTAGTCTATCATAGACTTTCTACATGATTTTTTTTTCTAATTTTATTTTTCATATTCTTAATTGTGAACTTTATATAGCATTGGTTTGCTTAGGTGTGACGTATATTATCCTGGAGATGTCCCTTTCATTTTATTGATGTTGAGACTCTTGCAGTAACAAAAATTTTCAATCACTTTTAATTTTCATTAAGACTGTTACAATTACACAAATATTTTCTTTTCTGATGAATTCTGGAAAGCAGTTTTCAGTTCTTATACACTTGATTACAGTGTTAGTGAGCACAATAACTCTTCTTTTGATATAGTTGTCTAACACCACATACATCTTTCCCCCCCCAGACAAAATTTTCCAACTCTGTCATGCCTCTTCATTCAATATTATCAGTTTTTTTTATGTGTTTCTTTGCTGCTAACACCAAATTTTTACTTGCTAATACTGCTGTTGATCAGAGCACAGGTTTACATTTCCAATCCTCATTTTTGAAGCCAACAGATTGTATAAATCTAGCATTGTAATTTCTGTAGGGAATCTTGAAAAGGCTGTATCTTTTAGAAATAAAAACAGTTATTGATTTTTAGAACATGAAAGCTTTATAATTTTTATATTAATGAGTCCAAAATTAAATACCATTTTTTCTGTGAACTTTTCCTACTATAGAATGAAGGAAAAAAAAACAAAAACACCAAACAACAAAAGCCAACCAAAACCCCAAACCAAAGCTTTTTATTTCTGAAAAAACCTTTTCTTCTAAGATTATGATAGCTAAAATTTTTTTGTCATTTCTAAAATGGTAAAATATTGTGCCAAAAATATTCTGTTCTCTAAAGAAAGACAAGGATATACACAGCTTTGTACTTATTATAAAACAAAAAAATAGCTAAGTAAAAAATAGGTCCAGGGTGGTTCTTTCATTACTTTCCGTTTTTAGAACTTGTGTAATTGCTGCTTATGTAGACAGTTATTGTTTAAAACTCCATTTGCCATGTTTGGGGAAAATGTTATTGAAAGTAATAAGATGTGATCAGATCTTCCCTTACTCAAACCCCTTTAGGAAAAAGCTTCTGAATATTTATGTATCCCTACTCCTCCACTCCTCTTTTTTTTTTTTTTTCTGGTATCAATATGAAAACTAATGAGTCATCATTAGATTTTTTTTGAGGGCAAAGTGTTGATTCTGTTTTGACTATATGGACAAGAAAAGATGGATGATTTAACATCTAATAAAACAGATTCATGCTCAGTGAAATTTTACAAGTGTACTTCTTTGAAAATTATTCAAATTATTTTCCACCTTTCTTATCCATTCTTCTTCCCACATGGCCAATTATGATTTATTTTTATTGATATTGAGCAGTATATGTATCTTTAGAACTCATCTTCTTTTGGTTTGCAGAAGCTGAGGCTGTAAATCTGACACTTGCTCATAGTGGCTGTGTCAGCTCTGTTAAACTAATTCCATGAATAGATTTAATCAGTTGAACATAATGCAAAACAGGAAAATTCTTGTTGATTTATATTTAGAAGGAAAAGAGCATAATCCACACAGAAAATAAGAAAAATAATCCAGATTTAAGAGACCCATGAGGGATAGCAATTTGGTGATGTCTTGTGCTGTACTTTTGTATAAGAGCACAGAGAAAACAAGAGAACAGTAATTATTTCCCTTCATGCTGTTGTCAAAGACATAAGCACTATTTGGCTCAGGCTCTGTTATGAAGTTAAATATCAATTTCTAAAACTAAAAGGAAAGGTGAGAAAAGCCATGTAAGATAGATCCTAGAACAGATCATGTGTGCTTTCCTACGTAGCCTTATGGACAGGTAAAGAGAGTTCTGGCAGCCTGAGTTGGGATTTCTGAGAATAGAATCAGGAGACAAAACTGAGGTTTTAATGGAGACCATACTTAATCTTCATTTTGTTTTAATAGATTTTATTTTGACAGGATCATTCAATCCAGAAACATGTTGTTCTCCATAGCTGAGGACAAGGATAGAAGTATATTTCTCCCTCTTCTTAACTTCCCCGTTTAGATATGAACTTTTGTTGACTTAGTTGATTTTCTCTCCTTTTGTGGGCAAAAATAGGGATGCTTTCACTGTAAGGTCAAGAGCATTTCTGTGGAGGCTCCCAACATCACACTCCTTTCTTATTTCCTGCTTGATCCATTCACAGGGGAGGGTTCCCCATAAAAAATACATGTTCTTTTGAAA
>VZTB01013970.1:39920-93528 GCA_013397245.1 Thryothorus ludovicianus | reverse complement strand
GAGAAAAGCTCAAGCAAACCAACATTTCTGCTCCTCTCCCATGCTCCCCGGGAGCCCGGCGTGCCACTGACCTGATTTTCCAGGCAGTGCCTGACCCACTCCCTCCCTGTCCCGTTTATTTTGCAGCAGTCGTGACGCTCGCTCTGTCATAACAATCCCCTCATGCAGCAGCTGTTCTGGCCACTGGCTCCAGCTTCTCCCTACAAATTTGTCTCCATCCGGCAAAACACAGCAGGGAAGATGCCTGACAAGCCTGAGCCCGGCCTGGCAGCAGGGAAACACCCCTGCCCTGATGCCCCATGCCATGGGAAGGGTTGGACACCCCGCGAGGGGGGCTTGGTGACCCCCACACGGGAGGCAAAAGGCTCTGGTGGGTCAAAAGGGAATCGGGACCCTCTGCATCTGCCTCTGGTGAGCACCTCTGGGGGCTGGATGTCGCTGCCCCACTGGAATTGTTTAGATTGGAAATGCCCTCTAAGGCCATGGAGCCCAGCTGCTCCCCCAGCACTACCACAAGTCTCCAAGTGTCACATCCACGCATCTGTTAAATCCCTTCAGGAATGGGGACTCCACCACTGCCCTGAGCAGTCTCTTCTGGGAATGGGAATGCCTGACCACCCTTTCTGGGAAGGAATTTTCCCAGTATCCAGTCTAAACCTCCCCTGGTGCAGCTTGAGGCCGTTCCCTCTCATCCTGTCCCTGCTCCCTGGGGCAGAGCCCAATCACCTCCAGCTTCCCTCTCCTGTCAGGGAGTTGTGCAGAGCCAGAAGGTTCCCCTTGAGCCTCCTTTTCTCCAGGCTGAGCCCCTTTCCAGCTCCCTCTGCTGCTCCTGGAGCTCCAGACTCTCCATGGCTGCAGGTTCTTGGTGGAACCAACCACACACCCCTCTCAGTGGCTGGAGCAGCCTCGGGCGTGCTCGGCAGCACAGGACCTGTCCCCCCAGGCACTGCTCTCCTCCCCCCAGCAAGCCCCTGCTGGATCTCAGGCATGGAGAGGTGCCCCAGCAGGGCTGGTTTGCTGGAGGGCAGCTGCAAATGATGCTGGCAAACCATGCTGCCGTTGTGTTTCTCAATGTGCACCTCTTGCAATAGGAAAGGCAAGAAAACAGCTGGTTCATGCCCAACCATGAGCCATGGGTGGCACTGGGACCCCCGGGGGCTGCCTGCCCTGCTGACCCACCCCACCCCACCCCACATCCTGGTCTGAGCTCCAGGAAGAGCTCCCAGTGAACATTTATCCTGATGGGAGCACTGCCCAAGCCTTGGCAGCTTCAATGGCCACAGTAGCACAATAAAAGCTGACAATCTGAATTTAAAGTCCAGTCATCTCTGACCATTGAAAAACACTGCTGACATCTCCCAAGTTTTTATCCTGCTGGAAGAGAAACTCCAGCCCCTGGACACATATTCACCTCCAGCTTGTTTACACCTATGCTGCTTTTAAATCATGGGCTTCAGATTGTGCAACAGGAGTTAACAAAACGAGTTGCATGTGAGAAAATGGTGTCTCCTGCCTCTTTCTGAGGATTCTCCACAGCATGTCAAGGAGGGCTCCATCCTGAAGATGAGTGCACAGGAGGGAAGTGATGTATGGTGGTCCTGACGAGGGGAGGAGAGTTGGGTTTCACTTCTCATCATGTTTGGTCAGGGCGATAGGGTTGATGTTAAAGTGCCTGGCAGGAGAGGTCCCCCCTCGGCAGGGTTTGTTTGTTTTACAGTGTTCCCAGGCTGTGCTTCATCCTCAGCTCTAGAAACGAGCTCCTCCTCCAGGGGTCACACTCCCCTGGCCAGGGAATCAGCAGGAAGGAGAACCCCTGAGAGGGAATCAGCTCCTTCAGCCAGCAAGGCTGGGTCAGGCTGCATGCACCCAGCAGCTCATCCTCTAACCCGGCCCTTTTCCTCACCCAGAGCAAGCCACGGGAGGAATGGTTTGGCTCCATGTGAAACGTGCCCACCTTGCCCGTTTGCAATGGCCAGAGCAAGATTCCAGCAGTGCAGGAACTCACACAGGCCCCTCTTTGGGGTGCTCACCTTACTCACAGAACATCAGAACGCTCTGAAGCCACTTTCCATCTGCTGGGGACGTGATTGGGTCAATCCTTCTGCTTCAACATGACCATGAGCAAAGAGAAGATTCTTTCCCCACCTCCCCCTGCTCAGTTTCCTCTGAGTGCTGGGCTGATGCTTTCCTGGGCTGGGGCTAAGGCTCTCTCTGCTTCAGCACACACCTTCAATCTGGCAAGGACTGAAGCACCTCACTTTCCCTCCATGGTATCTCCAACCCGTCCAATTGTTTGTTGCCAACTGAGCTTTAAAAACACAGAAATCATGGAAAGGTTTGGGTTGGAAGGACCATAAAGTTCATTCAGTTCCATCTCCTGCCATGGGCAGGGACACCTTCCACTGTCCCAGGGTGCTCCAAGCCCAATCCAGCCTGGCCTGCAACACTTCCAGGGATCCAGGAGCAGCCACAGCTTCTCTGAACTTTAAACTGGGAAATGATTTTCATTAGCTGTTCTGCCACCTCTAGAAGACCTTAGGGTGCTCTGACAGCCACCAATGAAATTAATTTGCTGGGGAAGCAAACACAAAGTCCCTGGGCTCCTAGAAGATTTCAGAATTGCAAGTACAATACTGTGCTGGAAATGTGGATTTAGAATCCCTTCCATGTTACCAGAGCCAGTCCCTGGGGGTGCAGTGCAGCACACCAACCCCACCCCTGGGGCCCCCATTTATTCTCCAGGGCTGTGGAGGTGTGGCACAGGGGGGGAACAAGGTCTGGTTCCTGCCAGTGCCTGTGGCTGGGAATTACAGAGCTGGGTTTGATCTGTGTGTTTGGAGCAGGAATACTGCTCAGGGGAAGTGCTCAGCTGTACCTGAAGAACAGGCTTGGCTGGCTCCCCTGACTCTCCTGGGCATGGAGAGTGAGGGGCAGCTGATTCAGCAGTGAGCTGTCCCCCCCTGGGGAGGGGACACTGCTGTCCCCACAGTGCAGAGGCTCACAGGGGGTTTGCTTTTGGGATGGGTGACAACTGAGCCCCAGAGCAGGAGGTGACACTGCCTGTCCTCCATCCGAGGCCACCACCAGCCCTGCAGGGCAGCCAGAGCTACACCCAGGGCTGGGAGTGAGGTCCAGGTGGGATGGAGGGCAGGGAGCTGCTCCAGGAGGTGAGGGCAGAGCTGTGTGTCAGGGTTAAAGCTCCCCTCCCATGGTACTGACTAACATGGTTGACTAACAGACAACTCCATCCCATACCCAAACCCAGGCAACCAAAGCTGTTGCAGGGCAGCAGCAGTAGCAAGGTGCATTCTGGAGGAGTAGATGGGAAGGCAGGTTTTGCCAGGCTGTGACTGCAGGGTGGCTGTGGAGCCTGGGAACAGGGAGGCCATGATTTTGGCAGGCTGAGACTTTAGGAAGAGCAGAGAGGAAAGCAGAAGCTCCTGCACTTTTAAGAGCTAACAGGGGAATGATTTTAAATGAGCCCTGGTGGTGCTTCGTGTCTCTCAAAACAGCCACTTTCTTTTCTTCTGCCTTTTCTGTTTGCAGTAACTCTTGTTGTTTTGAAACACTTGAGTTTCACCATCAGTTAAATCAATGCCACGGTGCACCAGAGGCTAAACTGGAGATGGCCTGAGGGGTGAGTTCTTTTGGTGGGAGAGCCAACTCTCCTTTCCCCAGGACACCTTTCCCACCTCTCCTTTCTCCCCGCGAGCTTTTGGAGATGCCAGCCCCAAGGTGTCACGTGCAGGGCCTTCAGCTCAGGACATTCCAGAGGAGAAACTCTCGTGGCTGCATACAGGAGGAGGTGGGAGATTGGAATTAAGATTATTTGATCCACGCCCTGCCCACCTGTGTTGTGCCACACACAAGGGCAGCTGGCAGGACGGACGGTGACGCGCATCCCTCGGTGCCAGGTGGGTGCTGCGGATCCCGGGGGTCACCCAGCACCCAAAGGACCCCCCCAGCCCTCACACCCTCCTGGCACTCCCCGAGCACAGTATTTCAAACAGCCAGATGTTTGTAGGCAAGCCAGAGCCCCGGCCTTCCCTGCAGGATGTGTTCTGCACAGCAGAACAAAGAGACAGCCTTTGCCTCGGAGGATTTGCAATCTACAGCATCAGTATCCTGTAGGAAAAGCAATTAAAGGAGGCAGACAAGGATCAGACAGAGCCATTCAAAGCAGGATTGCATTTCCTTGAAATTGCTTCAAGTGATCACGATGAGACAATCTAAATTACTTCTGCCCACTGCCAATAAACTGCATAGTTGGTAAATATTTCAGGAACAGTGCCCCTAAGCGAGGATTCTGCTGCCTGAAAAAGTAGAGCCAAATATTTATGTAAAATTCCCTAACCTCCACACCTCCGCGGACTTACACCCTGGAGAGACAGACTTTTCCAGGCTCTCCTTTGCCTCAAAATCTGTTGCAGGGCAAAGCTGGTGCATCCAGCAGCACCAAAAGCTGCTGTTGCTTGTAGGAGCGTCCCAAATCCCTGCAGGTCTGCAGAGGTGCCAGGGGTGGGACGTGGGACTGCACCAGAGCCTGAGCAGCCCAAGGAGGCTCCTATCCAGAGGGACACCCCATGGCAAGGGGCCCAGGGAAGAAGGTGTGACATCTCAGCATCACCTCAACCAGCAGCTGCTCCCAGCTGGGTGTGATCCAGCTGCACTGGCCACGCCAGGAAAAGATGGAGAGCTCAGGTGCCAACCTCCTGCTTCCCTTGGGAAGGTGACGTGAGAGCTGTGTCACCGTGTGACACCCTCCAATTAATTCCCTGTGGGTGAGGAGCCTCTGCTCTCTGACAGACGAGGCACTGACGTGAGCACAGAGTCCCCACAGGCACCCTGGGAAGGGCCAGAAGGGTTGGGATGGTCCCTGTGGGTTTGGACATGGGACACCCAAGGGCCCACATTGGCCACATCCCACTGGAAACCGTCACTTCCTCCAAGAGCTGATCCCCGTGGGGTGTATCAAGGAATCACACAATGGTTTGGGTTGGGAGGGACCTTAAAGCCCATCCAGTCCCACCCCCTGCCATGGACAGGGGCAGCTCCCACTGTCCCAGGTTGCTCCAAAGTCTGCTCTACCTGGCCTTGGGGGGATGGGATGGCCACAGCTTCTATGACCCTTAAACTTGGAAATTATTTTCTTTAGCTGTTTTGCCTCCTTTAAAAGACCTCAGAGTGCTCTGGCAGCCACTGCTGAATGGAAATTAAACTAAAAAAAGCAAAATATCTAAAAGCTTTAATGGCTCTTACCCCATTAGATGACAGGAGCTGGTCCAAGCACAGTGCAAAGATCACAGCTCTGATCTGATCCCTCCTGAAACCATTCTAAGGACAGTAAAACCACAAACTTTGGATGCTTGTAGGCTTCCCTCTGGAAAAAAAGGTTAAATTCAATAAAAAGAGGATAAGTGAGAGTGAATTCAGCACATCTCATTCCTAATACTTCTGGCTCTGAGTGCACTCACACTGCTGCAAGTCCTGAAGCTCTGGGCATTGTTAAATATGGAATGAGAGTTATGTGTTTGCAAGGAAAATGCTTTAGTCTCCACTAATGGGCAGCAAAATATTTTTATTATACTATATATTGACTTTTTAAACGATGATGGCAACAGGGGTGCCAACAAAGTTGTGTAATCATCCCTTTTTTTTTTTTTCCATTTTGTTTTTTTCAACTGCTCGGAAGTTTCATAAAACCCCTTGTTTGGTTTGAAATCTTGCAGATCTCCCTGATGATGTGGGGTCATCGCTGCACGGTTTGGCTGTCACTGAGGAAGGGTGACAACCCCCCTCCAGGAGCCAGCCTGGATTTCAGGCAGCAAACTCATCAAACTCATCATGAGTCGAAGCCATCAGACCTGCTCTGCTCCGGCTCCGAGCGAGGCGCCGAGCCCTGGCAGCCACCAAGCCCTGCTGACACGAGTTTTGTGGAGCCCAGCTGGGGATCAGGTTTGACAGAGCCATTTCTGGATGCTCAGAGCAGCTGGATCTCTCCATTTATTCCTCTGAGGTTTTCCAAGGAGGCGCCGCCGCTACGAGCTCTTTACGTCCCCACGCAAAACGCCTTTGAAAGGTGTCCCTTCCCAGGGGGTTCCCTCCAGCACTGAGATTTAGCAGCTCAAACCCCCAAATTAAGGTGAAGGCTTGGCCATGCCTTGCTACTGGCAGCTCTGGCTCCATCCCGGGCGTCATCCCGAGAGGAGAACTCGGGCGTTGCCCAGGGCAGGGTGGGAAACTGCAATGTCCGTCCTACAAAAGTGCTGGAAACTTTCTGTTTGGAGAAGCTGGAATCAAAACAGCGAAATGGTTTTGGATCACAAGAGCCTCTCCAAACTCTGAGTGCGGGCAGGGAAGAGCTGATTTTGAGCTGCTATCAGCATGAGCCATTACAAGTGAAATTTGTTTTCCTTGGAACAGGCAAGTCCAACTGGAACAATGGCTGGAATCAACATTTTGCAAGGAGGGATTTTGTTTCATCTTGAAAGGCTGCAACACCTTGAAATATTTTCCAATGGAAATGACATTTTGATTCTGCTGAAAAACACAGGAGCTGTCCCATCACAGTTTCCATCCTTCTGTGGCCCTCCCCACTTCAGCAGGAGGGATCCATGGAGCCACATGCAGGAGCAGTGGAGAGCCATCCAACCACGGCATCCAGGGGATGGAGAGCCATCCAAACAGTCACCATGGGCACAGCTCATGGAAACACCTTTTTAATGTGGAAAATGGAGGGCAAGGCATCCAGTGAAATGTGTTTTGGACTGAGGAGCCCTAAGACCTTGGGGGAAGGCCAACAAATTAGGAGAAAGACAGAACTGAAATGTGACATATGGCAGAACAGGTTAACAGGGGAACTGGGGATGGATTTTAAAGCTCTTGGTTTCTACCCCGCAGGAGGAGGAGTCCTCTTTGCATCTCCTCTGTAGAATGGGTGGGAAAAAGTCCCTGTGGACCCATGTCCAGGGCATTGGAGGAGCCAAAACCCCTGTCACTTTTCCATAAAGAAAATGGAAGGAAAACTGGTAACAACTGAGAAATCTGGGCCCTGCTTTGTTGTAGTCTCAGGTTTCTTGTACCTGGAGGACTCAAGTAACATCCAGTCCCTCCAATCTCCAACCTGGGCAAAAACTCTGTTCTTGAAAAGCTTCATCAGCAGAAGAAAGTTGCAGTCTCAGGTTGGCTGCAGCATTACCCTTTCACAATTTCAAAACATTTCCTTTAGATCATGGCTTTTTTAGCACTACATGATTAGCTCACATTCCTGAACAATCATTTCTGAGCAAAATAATCTGCTGCTGTTTCCTTTCGAAAATGGGCTGAGGACTCTGAAACATCTTCCTCCCCTCATCCCTCCCCCCCCCCATTCTAAATGATTGTGAAAAGCTTTGGGTTTGAGACAAAAAAAATACGTCCTTTTTTCCTTCCTCTTTAAAAAAAATTAAAAAAATATATCACAGTATTCCAGTCAAACGTTTTGGAAAGAGGATTCTTTCCTCTTCTCCTTTAGGGAATATGTCAAGGGTGAACAGCTTGGAAGGGAGAGAGGGCAGGGTTAGGTGAAATACTGGGGAGAAATCCTTCCCTGTGAGGGTGGTTAGGCTGGCACAGGGTGTCCAGAGAAGCTGTGGCTGTCCCTGGATCCCTGGAAGTGTCCAAGGCTGGGTTGGACAGAGCTTGGAGCAGCCTGGGACAGTGGAAGGTGTCCCTGCCCATGGCAGGAGGTGGAATGAGATGGGCTTTATGTCCCTTCCAACCCAAACCATTGTGTGATTCCATGATGCTCCAAGAACATCCTGATGGAGATGTTGTTTCAGCTCCCACCCCCACACTCCTCGTGTCCCCCTGACTGTGTGGGGATGGGCTGGGGGACAGAGTGACCCAGCACCACATCCTTGGGCCAAGCCCAGCCCCACTGCCCCTGCTCCAGGGTATCAGCCCCACAGTGCCAGCAGGGGAACCCGGCTGATCCCGGCTGCTCCGAGGGCAGCAGGGGCCCCAGGCACACAAGGAGGGAGTGGGCTGGGAGCAAGGAGCAGGTGTGGTGAGGAGCTGCCTGCTCCCATGACACTCTTTTTGCCTTCACACTCCACCTGAGCCACTTCAGAGCCAGCCCGCCAGGTGACTGAGAGAGTGGCTGACTGACTTCTCAGCCTCTGCCACGGCTGCTCAGCCTCACCCTAAAAAATGAGGCAGGCGTTTATTTTTACAGGGAAATCAGTAAATTGTTCTGACAGCCATGATGGAGCACTTCCACCCAGAAGAACTCCTTTGACCAACCAGCTTCCTGATGGGCTTGACTTTACTTACCTTAGAAATGACTCGTTTTGAATCAGGAGCATTGTGCTCCTCGTCTGGATCTGACAGCTGACAGTCAGATGAAGGATCTGTCCTAAGGTTTGAATTCCAGAGCAAAAGGCACGGCTGAGATCCCACCAGCTGGATCCATACTGGCTGGCTGCACAGAGACCCCACTCCAGCTCTCTTTGACACGCCAGCACACAGCTCTAAGGGGAGGGACAAAAAAAATCCCAGTGCAAAAAGAACGTGGTCAATACTGGTCCCCTGAAACTCTCCCAGAATCAATCACTTCAAGGTTGAGCTGCCTGCTCATGGAGCAAGCTGCCAATTTTCCCTTGGAAATGCCATTTTAAAGTTTCCCCACACCCTGAGCAAAAGGAAGGGGACAGGAGCTGTTGTTCTTCAGAGTAGAAACTCCTCTGAGCTACTCGCCTGAAGGGAGGACCATGCACTGCTGCTGTGGGAGCGGGTGGGATGGTAGAGGCCACTGGGGGAATTTGGTCAGCACTTGGAATTGAACACTTGTCCTTCAGCTCCCTCCCTTCTTCAGATCTCCTGGTGGGCTGGAGTTAAGGAGAATTGGCCTCACCTGGCATGGGTGGGCAGTGTCCAGCCAGAGCAATGGGAAGCTGCATGGACACCACCACGTTTTTTGGGGCCAGTTGAGCTCTTCACAAACAGCCTGCGGGGTGATCTCCGTGGGGGCTGCCCAGCCATCCCATCCCAAGCACTGCCCTTCTTTTGGTGAGGAGCCACTGAAGCCCTCCCTGGGGTGTCATGGACACTGCTGAATGGGGATTCAGGCCAGACTGCAGCATCCATGACACCCCAGGGGCATCAGGAACCCCACACCCCTCTGCACCACGAAGGGAAAAGCTCTGACTCACACCCAAAGACACATTATCCACATGAGTTCAATAATATCAGCAAGGGGTCATTTCCTCAATGCCTATTCCTGTTGTTTGACCTCTGGCTTTGCTTTTCCTTCTTTTGCGAGGTCACCCCTCAGCCCAGGTCACCCCAGTGAGAAATGTCAACCCACTTCTGGGAACTGTTTCTGAAACGTGCCCACCTCTGTTATCTCTGTGTTGACACGCTGCTGAAGGAGCCTCTTGACTGGAAACACTCAACTGGGGAGAGAAATGGGACATGCCATCCCAGTCCTGCCTCCTCCCTGCTCCTTTGGGGAATGTTTGGAGGAAACACAACCCTGTCCCTCACGGTCAGGACGCTCAGTGGTGAGATCGGGCAGTCCTGGCCCAAGGTCTTCATCACCAAGGCACCAAACACCAGACAACAGCTTTCCTCGTGTGACCTTTGTATTCTGAATTTAAAACACAATGAGCCTGGCAAGACAGAAATAGTGGTTTAAATTTAGGTAGGATAGACTGAGAGGCACCGCCGACACTTCCCCTTCCAGCGACGGCGGTCTGCAGCCAGGAGGAAGCAAAGAAAACAGGAGGAGAAGCCAGGCCAGCTGTAGGATGCAGTTGTTGAGGAGATAGCCAAGGAAAGATGATAGCATGATGTTTGTCCCGTGGAGACTCTGGACAATGCCTGACTCATCATTCATCGCCTGCTCCCCTGCTAGAGCGAGCGAGGCAGGGGATGGAACATAACTGGAATAGGTGGAGCACATGGAGTTCCTCTCTCGCATGACTCAGGCTGCACCTCCTCCCATCCCCAGAGGCCCTGGCATTTGGGGTCTTCCAGGGATCCAAGCTGCCCTCTCTGTGGGCTCTTGATGGCAACAGAAGGCTGTAGACACCTGGAGACTCATCTCCTTTCCAGTCCCACCAGGAGGTTTGCTCTCAGATGAATGATCAACTCAAACCCTGTCTGGGCACAAACAGAGCAGCAGCAGAAGGATGGAAGATGCCACAAGGGACTGAGACTCAGCCAGTTCCCCTCTGCTGCCACAAACAGCAGTGCAGATCTTGCCTGGTCCATCCATGCATCAGAAAGCAGGTTCCTAACTCACCCAAATTAAGGAAAATTAACTCCTGCAGAGGTTGCTGGTGCTGGCACTGGCAGCAGCTGCTGCCCCTCCAAAATTCTGGGGAAGACCCAAGGGCAGGCAGAGATGGAAGGGCAGAATAGATGCAAACCTGGGGCTAAGTGGAACCTAGAGGGGAAAGATCACAGCATGGTGTGGACAGAACCCATCAGATAGGTGGGTACAGGCAGCAGGGCTCTGGCACTTGAATGCAGTTGGTGCCATTCAGATGGACAAAGTTCCTGGGTTTTTATGGAGCAGTGCTGGGCCATGGTCTAGAGACAGATCCTTGGGAAAATAACTATTGATGTAAGACATGGAGCACCCTCCTTCTCACAGGTCATGGGCTCAGAGGGGTTGAAAGAGCAGGATTTGGCACTGTCTTTGTTCCCCAGGCAGCCAGCCTTGCCCTGCCTCCTCCAGCCTGTGTGTCCAGAGCCAGCCCTGATCCCTGATGCAGCCAGGACATTTCACAAGAGAGCATGGCAGCACCAAACGGGAGGAATCAGCTGGAACAGCCTGTCCAGAGCCTCTGGCATCCCCAGCTGGATGCTGGCCCGGGACTCCTTGTTCTGCAGCACATCCCTCCATCACCAGAGATAAGAGGCAGAGTCACTCACGGAGTGCTGAGCGACAGCCAACATCTCCCCTGGAGGGACCAGCCTCGGGAACATCACCTCCAGCACCCAAATTCCCAAGGCAGGGCCGCAGGTTGTGCCCCTTGTTGTGAGTGCCAAAGCGGGGGCTGCACGTCTCCCACCGGCACCCACGGGGGTGGTTCTACTCCCAGAGCCCATGGACACATTCCAGGGCATGGCAGAGCTCTCTCACGGGGAAGGGACAACCTAGCTGGGGGCATGGTGCTGGGCTGGGTCCCACTGGAGTGTGGGGTGCTCCAACTACCTTTGGACAGCCCAAAGATGCTCCATTCAGACAGTTTGGGACAGCTGCAGATCCCTGGGGTTGCTGCAGGTAGATCATAGAACCTCTGAATCCCAGGATGGTTTGGGTCAGAAGGGACCTCAAAAACCATCTCATTCCAAAGCCCTGTCATGGGCAGGGACACCTCCCACTAGACCAGGCTGCTGCAAGCCCCATCCACATGGAGTGTGCAGGATGCTGTGCTTTGACTGCCAGCTCGGTGTTGGAAGCATTCCTGGGAATCACACAGGAATGGTGAGGACATGAGACCCAGAGTGTGATGTGGGGGTTGATCTAACATGCTCAGTGTTCACACTGTGAGGTCCTTTAAGAAGCAATTTCTCATTCTTCACACAACAACGCACCCAGGGAAATCCAGCCCCTCTCCTGCTCCTGCCATCCTGTCCAGGAGCACAGGGTGTCTCTGATGGGATCCCAGGCCAAAATTTCCCTCTGCAGCAATGGGGCCCTTTCTACTCGCTGGACAGCACCACAATTCACAGAGGCAGAATCTCATGGCACAGAGCAAACCCAACAGGTATTGGGGGTGCAAAGAGGGAAAGCAGCCCTGCAGCTCCTTAGGGCAGAGCCGTCCCCACTGCACAGTGCCAAGTCTCAAATGTTTTTTAGCCTCTTTCGCAATCCCCATCCCAGGAATCCTCACCTGGGCTGCTGGCACCTCTTCAACTCAGAAAAGTGCCAGGAGAGGGGATTTTTCAAGCCTTCCTGGGTAATTCCCTTTTTCTTGGACCAGGTGATAACAGGACATTCTCCTGCAGTGTCCAAGAAGAAAGGCAAACAGGACACTCGATGGACTCAAACAGAGGGTGGCTGCTCTTCCTCAGCAAGTGTTTTGAAAAGGCTGCCTGGAATGCTGGTATGGCTTCCTCTGGACTAGGAATTTCCCCTGCCACTGCTGGGGCTTGGACTGGGACCAGATGAAGAGGCAGCTGTGTTGGTAACACAGCTGGAGGTGTGGAGACATCTGGGTAGTGGGTTTTGTTTTCCCCCACCATTACATGTGCATGAGAAACTCTCATAGGAAGGGTTCTCCTCAGGGAGGATTCAGGAAGCAAATCAATGATTTCAGCAGAGAAAAACCCAAAGTACCCAGGTAAAAGCAGATCCAGAGGTTTTGCTCTCAGATTCAATTCCTTAATTAAATGGAAATGTGTTACACTCAAGCTCAATGGAAAACAGCAGAAATGAGACCAATAAGAGGCAGAACTTGAGGAAACCATTTTTTGATCAAAGACCATAGATTCAAACAGAGGAATAAGTTTCTAAAGAAGCTGTGGCTGGCTCTGGAGCCCTGGGAGTGTCCAAGGCCAGGTTGGACAGGAGCTGGAGCATCCTGGGATAGTGGAAGGTGTCCCTGTCTATGGCAGAGGTGGGAATGGAATGGACAGGTCCCTTCCCACCCAAACCATTCTGTGGTTTTGGGATTTAATGCTCCAGATGGAATGATGATTCTATGGCAGTCGTATGCCAAGCGAGGACCAAGGATCTACTTTGTGCCAGCTTGGTGCAAACAGGGTAACCCAGGTGCCAGAGGGGAAACCCCTGTGCCCCCCAGCAGGACATTCCATGGCTTCCCATGGCAGGGGGGGATGGATGTCTGATGTGCAATCTGTTGGTCCCTTTCCCCAAAGAGTTTGGAAGTGTGGTGGTCCTTTTCTTTTCCTTGACAGATAGAAATGAGTGAGGTACAGGTACAATATTTTCCCTGCTTCATTGTTTTCAAGCCCTTTCAGAAGCTGAATTTCTAAAGAGAAGGGTGGATTGGCATCACCTTAATTAAAACTAATTAAACATAATTATTTAGCCCTTGGAAAATATTCCGGCTCCACCAGGAACACCCTGCAGTTGGCTTTTAAAAGGCAGGAAGAAAGTACTTTTCCAGAAGCAGGTTTTCATATTGGCTGATGTGTTGGGGAGAGCTTCTCATGGAGGTCTTCCATGCTCACAGAGACCAGGCTGGCCTGAGCCTCGCATTTTTGAAAATAAGGAACAGCCTCCTCCACCCAGTTTCATGGATTTAGGAAATCTGCAGGGAGGTGGGTAGAGTGAGGGGGGAAGATTTGCCCACCTGTTCTGGCTTTTACCTGAAAGCTGCTGGATTTGGGGCTGAAGAGGAGGTATTACAGAGTAAGAGAATTCCTCCCAAAACATTCTCTACTAGCAAAATCTCCCAAACCACACCACCAGCCACAGATCAGCATTTCCCGTCTGATGACCTCAATGAATAGGAAAAGCCATTTCTCAGAAGTGAACGGTCAGGGCAATGTCAGCCCCTGGTTTGGAGAAATGGACGAGCACTGAGCTAAGTTTGAGTTACTAGAAAGGCCAGGAGGCCTGAGTTCTAAGAATCTGGTGTTCACATTTGTTACTTTTCTCCTCTACTATCCCACAGCTCTGCCTCTGTTTCCCTGTGGCCCCCAACTCAGCACCAAGGACATGCAACACTCAGTGGTCCAGGCAGCAAAGGATGGGAAAATCCTTCTGCCTTCTCCCTCTCTGGGATGTTTCTTCATCTCTTCCCTCCATTTCTTGGGAGCTGAATTATCCCAGAGCCCTTTGCAATTCATTCAGGGGGATCTCTCCATAAACATATCCCAGGCTGCCCAGAGAAGCTGTGGCTGCTGCATCCCTGGAATGTTCAAGGCCAGGCTGGACAGAACCTGGAGTAATCTGGGCTAGTGAAAGGTGTCCCTGCCTATGGCAGGGGGTGAAATGAGATGAATCTTAAGGTTCTGTCCAACCTAAACCAGTCTGGCATTCTGTGTCCCACATCTGGAACCTTACCACCCCAGGGGCAAGCGTGGCAGGGTGGGAGCAGTGCTGGCAGTCCTGGCAGCTCAGGGACAGGAGGGGACACTGCCTGTGTGTGCTTTGGGGCTGTCTGAACTGGAGGATGCCATGGGCAGAAAGGCTGGGCTGAGTTCTCAGTACCAGCCCTGCTCTTCCCAGAGCTGAAAGAACAAGAAAAAGGAATTGTGTGTTGCAAAACCATTGGAATCTGCAAGGACATCACAACATTGACTCAGCCTGGCCAGGTTTTGCCCAGAGGGACCCCCTGAACAAGGTGGGCATCAGCAGTACTGAAACCTCTGGATTCTCAGATGCCAGCTTTTCACAACCTTTCTTCCATGGAGAACATGTGATTTTTGATTGAAAGGAGCCCAAAGGAACCAGCTCTAAGGCAGACAATCCCTGGCTCCTGCAGCCAGTGAAACAATGGGAGCTCTTTAGGAAGCAGAGCCAAGCCTGTGCCAATGTTTTTGGGCCATCAATGTTTCAAAGAGGGCTTTGGGACCCAAGCCTGGTCCTTGATCACCAGGGAGGTGGCACCTACCACTGTGGCTCAGAGAGAGAGCCAAATCCTGACGAGATGCTGCTATTCAGTGGTGGAAGTGATCACATGGCCCTCCATCTCATGCTAAGGCCAGCATCCCCTCCTGGGGAAGGTGTAGGCTGAGCCCAAACCCAGGCTGGGGGTGTTTTGGAGAGGGAACAGTCCAGGATCCCCTCAGCCCCTGCAAACCCAGCTGCACCAGCAGCAACTTGACCCCCACACCACTCACAGGGGTTACAAAGATGAGCCCAAAAGAAAAACTGAAGCACAAATCCCACGTTTTAATGGACAAGGGGGCTCAGGGATTCCAGAGAAGGCCATGCCCCACTCTGAGCCCTCACCCTTGTGCCACCAGGCTGCATCTTTGCCATGAGATCTCTCAGTTCCCTGTCTCATCTTCCCTGATGCTTCAGGCGAGCACAGATTTTGTAAGCCATGGCTAAAATCACAGCATGTGCCAACACTGGGGTCATTGTAGCAGTAGGTCAGGTCTGTTACGAGAAAGCAACACCTTTTATTAATATTTCTAACCAAAACATCACGTCTCCTCCTCGGCCTCATCTTGCTAAAGATGTGTACAAATCTTCTCCTAAGTCTTCCCAGATGAGTTTCTAAGGAAGCTTCTGGCACACTTAAGGTAATTTCCTCTGATTTGTTCATTATTTAGATCTTCAAACTGCCTTTGGCATGGTCAGAACTGATCATGGATCTCCAAAGCCTGAGCTGGGCTGCAGAGTGTGTCCGACACCCCCAGCTACAGAAATGTGCACAGGGAAGTCTTGGCTGGAATATTAGACAGAAAATATTGTTGGAATATCAGCTAGAGAACAGTGGGGTTTGCCACTGCACCCTGGGACAAGGGGGACAAGAAGATAAGGTCATACACAGAGGATGCTCATTTAAGAAAAGTGATCAAAGTGCGATTTTAATCTCTACAAAGGAAAACTTGAGTTATGCAGCCCACATTTACCCTCTGGAGCAGAATTCCAAGGAAGAGAAACTCCCTGCATGCCTTTGGATGCCTCATTTACTGAGAGAGGGCTGAATCACAACATTTGACTAATCACAGTGAGGAATCCAGAAAAACTCACCATGGCACAGCTTGTGCTACTTCCCCTCCTCTGGACCAAGCCACAGTCGATGCTTCCCCAGAGATTCTGAAAACTGAGACACTTTGCTAAAACCCTTGCCTGGTGGATGTCATCCAGCTTTCAGTTTCCAAGGCATCAAAAATATGTGCTCAGGGAGCAGCACAGTCCCATGCCAGCGGTGCAAACATAACAAAAGGCAACCCAAAGCAAGATGTCGAGTAATTTACTCCAGGGTTACTCAGGTTCTTTTGTGCTGACAGGGGTGAGGGGCAAAAGAAAACAACTTACATTTGAGAAGTCGATTTTTTACAGGATCCTTTGAGCCTCCTGGCTTTCAGCTCAGGATCTGGAATGGCTTTCAGGGTTTTCCACTTCCCAGGTGTGACCCAGGTTGAGCTTCAGCACAGTTGCCACAAAGTTGCTTTCTAAGCCAGGGAAAAAAAATCCCTTTGGAGCTACTTGTGATAAGTCCTGACTTCCTTTTCTTTTGTCTCCTCACTCCCTGGGTTGTTGCTTTTTTTAAATTTTTTTAATATAAGATATTTTTAAGGCTGTAAAAGAGGAGCAGCCCAGCCCAGGGAGTGGAGCAGCCTGTGCCAGGGGTGGCTGCCCTGTGCCACAGGACAAGAGTGATTTCCCTGCAGGAAGGGTTGAGTGCCCTGGCCAAAGAGCTCGAGCTGCCTGGGGAGCACGAGTGCTGCAGCAGAGCAGACAGGATTTCCAGCTTGGAGAACAATTGCCATCAGGATGTGTTGCTAAGGTCACAAGTGGAAGCAGCAATGATTTCCATGCCAAGACTCTCCAGAGAGCTTTATCCAGGCTCCAAAGATAAATGAGGCTTTGCAAGACAGACACAAGGAAGCTGAACCTAGAGCATTCCTGCAAGGAGAAACAATGGATGCTCAGCATTCCCCAGACCAGTGAGTACCACATGGGTCACCCTGGATAACTGTGGATTCCTGGAGAAAGGATCAGCCCATAGGAGACAGAGGGTATTGTTCCCATGACCTATTCATGGCTTATTTCCTTCATGAGGAGAGCAGCAGAGCTGAGCTGACCAAAGACAAAAGTGACGTGGGCATGGCTTCCAAGGAGCATCCTGAAATGTTCCCTTGAGGCAGGACAGTAATGTCCAAAGCTGACACAATCCAGACGGGGCGAGCAGCTTCTCAATGACACAGAGTGAAGGGAGGGACAGATCCACACCTCTTCCCCAGGCCTTGAGACAAGGATGAGAGGAGGGCAGCTGCCACCCAGCAGTACAGACAACATCCAGCTTCCCACAGCAGTGGTCCCAGCTGGCCCCGTGGGATCAGGAGGGCAGGCCAGATGCTTCCAGGGCACATAGAGACCCTGGGGAAGGGAATCCAGCAGCGATTCCCAGCAAGCTGGACACACAGGGTGGCATTTTCCTGCATCAGTGATAGTGCCCAGCCAGCAGAGCCGGCTGTGAGTCAGCACAGGAGTGGCATCCCTTGGCACTGCACCCGCTGTCCTTTCCCCAGCTCCTCCTTCTCCTTCTCCCCTCTCTCCCTCTGTGGTTTCACTCGATGTTTTCCTGCTAAGCCCACGTGTGCGGAGACTTGCCCATTCTTCCCCAAAAGCCCCCTGAGCCATGGCATTGACGTCAGCGGCGCTCCAGCTGTCAAACAATGGAGATTAAGGCTTGGCAGGCGGTGCCAAGCCATGGAGCGCTGTGCCTCCCCGGGCAGGTGAGCAACATTCCCTGCCGAGCAGGAACAGGCACATTGCCCCAGCCCATCGGCTGCACCTGGACACCTGACCCCGCCTGATCCCTGCCGGGGGCAGCCCCCAGGGCTCGGCGGTCCCTGTGCTCGCCCAGCAGGACCCACCGTGGCCAGGAGCCTGGCAGGGGCTGCTCGTGGCTCCAGCCCACGGGAGGGTTGTCCTGCGTGCCAAGAGATGAACAGGAGCAGGGCTCGTCCCTCCCTGCTCTGCCCAGCACGGGGACAGAGGCCACGACGTGCTGCCTCTTGCAGAGGAGTGGCACAGCCAAGGCCTCACTCTGCACTCCAGAGGTTCAGCCCTGGGGTTTTTCCTGGAGCAGACAAACATCTTCAGGACACTCAGTCCTGACCCACAACAAGAGCCTGGGCAACAGGGAATGTCTGGGACATGGCCAGGCTGGCACCAACATGAGGGAGCAGCTGGAAAGACTCTGGAAAACAGGAAGGGAGCTGCTTCTAGTCATCATGTTTGACCATCCCATCACCCTGGCTTTGCATGCCAACGTTCCCATTCCCACTGCCAGCAGGGCTGCCAGGACCTGCCTTTTGCCAAAATAAAGGCGGGACAAATGCAAACACCAAGGTCACCCAGCACTGCTAATGTAACTCAGCTCCTTGTTGGGCTCAGCAAGGACCTGGGGGCCCTCAGGACCAGGGGAGAGACAGAAACATCCTTGTGAGTAGAGCAGAACCTGAGCCATCAGCAGGACATCAACCTCTCTCCTGACCTTCACTCCCCACCAAACAAGCAGAGCCAGGAGGCACCCGAGGTCAGAGAAACACCATCTACAACACCCAGAGATAGGATGGGACAGCTCCAGTACAAGCTGCAAACCCCATGGGGTGTGTGCCCTGCGTTCTGGGAAGATCTCCCAGCTTGCTGTGCCTCTGCTCCAGCTGCAGGATCCTGCTGGCAAACTGGGTCTCACCAGGTGGGAGGAAGCACATGGCTCACCCAGGTGGGACAGACAGCACTGCCTGGGGACAAGGGCACAGCACACCATGGACACGGCCACTGTCCAGGTCCTGCCCACTCCCTCCACACCAGGCTGGGAATGCCAGACCCCAGGCACCAAGAGGAGAGCCAGGCTCTGGCATCTCCTTGTGCCAGGGCTCCTGTAACTCACCCTGCCCACGGGAATACCTGTTGGTGAGGTCCTGCCTCTAACCAGGACATCAGGAGATGCTCCCTCTCCCAGGCTTCCCTTCTCCAGCTCCAAGGACCAGGTCAGGCCCAATCCAAGCTGAGTGTGTTTGCTGGAGCCCCTGCACTACAGCCCAGCCAGGGCTCAGAGCAGAAGACAGAGGTGCCCAGGGAGGGAGGTGTCCAGGGAGGGAGCTGCTACAGGTGCAGCAGGATGGCAGGGACAGCACTTTCTCATGGGCTCTGCTGACTTCTCCAGAGTGGTGCCTGGTGTGGTGGGATTCAAGGGGCCCCTGTGTGCTGCCCCCTCTCACCCCTTCACACCAACCCTCCTGGCAGATGTCGTCTCTCACCCACCCTGATCAAGGGCCTGGCCCAGGCTGGCCGGATGGGAGGGGAGCAGATGGCCTGTTTGAGTCCTTCCCATTTGTTCTCCCTCAAGACACTCTCAAAGGAAAACTCTGGAAGTCATTGTTCTATTTTGGTCCAGCAAGGGCATCCAGCAGGGCTCCTGTCAGGAGGAGCTGTGCTGGAGGAAAAGGCTCCAGGAGAAGGGTCTGAGCAGAGGGGCCCAGGGGGAACATCCAACACCAAGTCCAGACAACCACATCGTGCCCACCTTCCTGGAGCACCCACCCAGGGCTGACAAGACACTTCAAACACTTCACATCACCCCCACAAAGAAGGTTCCCTCCAGGAGCTGGGATGGCGAGAGGGGTGAACAGTGCCCTGACTCAACACGAGCCAACATGAGCCACGCCTTCTGCTTTCTGCAGGAACATCACCAGGGCTGCTGGACACCAGGGCCTGGAGGGGACAGGAGCAGAGGAACAGAGCACTGAGAAGAGCAACAGCTGCCACCAGCAGGCTGAGAGAGCTGGTGGTGTTAACCTGGACAAGAAAAAGTTTGGGGAGACCTTATTACAGCCTTTTGGTTCTTACAGGGGCTTATAAAAGAGTGAGAATGACTTTTTACACAAGAAAATAGTGATAGCATAACAGGAAAGGGTTTTAAACTAAAAAGGAGAGATTTAGATTGGAAAGTGGGAAAAAATTGTTCCCTGTGAGGAACAGGCACAGGGTGCCCAGAGCAGCTGTGGCTGCCCCATCCCTGCAAGTGTCCAAGGCCAGGGACAGGACTTGGAGCAACCTGGGCTAGTGGAAGGTGACCCTGCCCTTCGCAGGGGGTGGAATGGGATGGGTTTTAAGGTCCCTTTCAAAGCAAACCATTCTGTGATTATACAAAAAGCCCAGGGTGAGATTTTTCACAGAAAGCTGCATTGAACACCCCACCCTACCAAGGCACCCTGCAAGTGACACCCACTGTGCCCCCAGAGCCACGGTGTGACACAGCTCTGCCCTTCTGACTGGGCTCTGGGTCACTGCACGATCCTCACAGCCCAGGAGGCCATTTTCCAGCACCACCTCTGCTGCCGAGGGCCTTTTCCTGTCCCACATGGCTCTCTGGACTGAGATCCCTCACTGTAAGGACACGGTCCAGGGCAGGACACGCTGACCCATCCTGACACAGCAGCTCAGCAAACACCTGGCTCCATCCCAGGGTGGGGACAGGTGACAGGCAGCCACCCCACCCTCGCACTGTGTCACTCAGCTCTGACATTCACTGCTCCTCAGCTCTCCCTGCATATCCTCAGTGGCATCAAAATTTCTCCCACTCCCTGCTCACACCAGGAGGATTGGTCTGGACGACCTTTAAAAGTCCCTTACAATCCAAACCATTGCATGATTCCCTCTTGTGTTCCCCATTGGCTTTGTGATCTTCAAAGTATCCAAGTGTTTTGGTCTCATTCAAGTTTTCCTCCATCCTCCAGGCTGAAGTTTTCCTGCTGGCCCCAGGAGATGGCTCTGTTTCAGCCCTGGTCAGTGCATCCCAGCACTGCCTCCCCCGAAGCACCTGCACAGAACCCCAAGTCTTCTCTGGGCACTTCTCTTCTTCCGTGGCAGAGCTTTCCAGGAAAGAGCCTAACCGAAAATCCGCGGCAACATGGACTTTGGCCAGAAAGCAAGCAACAAACAAACATAAAAACCAAGCAGGCCCATCAGCATTTCCACTAAATGCCAGGAGTGAAGGGAAGAGGAAGGACTGGGGTTTGTTTTCATTCTCACGGGGTTGCGCAAGAGCCGCAGCCCCACGTGCGGCCGAGCCCACGGCAGCTTTATCTCCCTCAGCAAACAAAGCAGCCAGCTCCAAACTCCACGGGAGGATGTTCCACAGCCCGGCCTTATCCCGGAGCACAGGGAGCCACCCCGCTGACGTGAGCCCAGCCTGGAGCCAGGGCTGCCAGCAGGGCACGGCCTCTCAAGGGTCTGCGGCACCAGGGATGTCCGGCTGGGCAGGTGACACCAGCCTGCTCTTCCCAGCCCAGGTGTGACTGTCCTTTGTGCTGCTGGGCTGGAGCATCCCTCTGCCAGAGGCAAGCTGATGTCCTCTGTGTGATGAGGGAGCATCCTTGCTGCCCTGCTCCCAGCAGTCATGGAATCCTCAAGGTTGGGAAAGTCCTTTGAGATCGCCAAGTCCAATCACCAACCAGCACCAGAGAGTTCACCACTAACCCACAGCCTCAAGTGCCATATCTACATGTTTTGGGAACACTTCCAGGGATGGTGACTCCACCATTTCCCAGGGCAGCACATTCCAATGCCTGACAACCCTTTCTGTGAAGAAATTTTTCATAAGATCTACTCTACTATCTTCTTATGGAACAGCCCTGGACACAGCAGCAGGGACAGGTGACCCAGGGCTGTGCTGGAATCCTGCGGGACATTGAGGAAGCAAAGCCAGCTCATTCCTGGGAATTCCAAACCTTGCTAGGTTCAGAGGGTAATGCAGACACGTTTTGCTCTGGGTTCTGACATTCCTGGGAGCTTAGAAAAGGTGCCTTAGAAACCTGCCAGCCCTCTTGACCCCTTGCTGCCTCCTGCCAGTGCTCGCTCAGGTGCTGCCATACAGGTGCCGCTTTGTTTGCCCAGGGCACGTGGAGGAGCTGCCCTGTGGTCGTTGGAGCTGTGCCAGCTGCTCCCACCTCTCTCTGGGCTCTGCCCAGGCCTCACTCAGCCTGGAACAACCCTCTTGTTTCTGGAGGCTTCCCCACAAAGGCTACAGCTCCCACTCCTTTGTTTCCTGCAGGCTGAGCTCGGAGCTGCCCTCACCCAGCCCATCAGCCACCTGCCTCTGTTTGGACAAGCCAAGGAATGAGGCTCTCCAGGCTGGAGCGTGCCAGGCTGGAACGTGCCACCCACAGGGACAGCTTGGCACGAGCTGGGGAGCACATTTTGAACACGTCGAGCAAGTTCATGAGCCTTTGGTGGCATCAAACCCTCTGCAGCGGAACCAGGATGCAGCCCAGCAATGCAAGACTACGTAAGGACTTGAGCATTCCCTCCCCAAAGGTGCGGCCACAGGGCTTGGGAAGTTTTGGATGTCTTTGGAGCAGGGGGCCCACACATACAAATTGAGTTTACAGCTCATTTGACAGCTTTGCATTACTCAATGACAGAGGAATTTACCCTAAAGGTCCTTGATGGAGGAAATCCGGGGATGGGTGGGATGGCCACAGCCATGTTTTGCAGAGGATTCACAGAGGCAGGGACATGAGAGGCCACTTTGCACCACATCCCCCCAGGATTCACCCATGGGGGCTGCACATTCCAGGTGCTCCTGTGTCCTGTCCTGGGAGAAAGGGGGTGTCCCAGCATTTTTACCCTCATTTACCTCACTTACCTTTAGGGATCACCTGAAGCAGCCCCTGCCAGCAGTCCCAGGGCATGAGGGCTTTACCCTCCAAGAGCATCTTTTTCCCATGGCATGTGCTCACCTCCCTGCTGGTAGAGGCAGAACAAGCCTGAAGCATCCTAGGGACGGAATTCCCAAAAGAGGAACTCATAGTAGCCCCAAATATGTCCTGACAGCAGAACTTGCCTGAAGGGAGAGCCTCAGGACAAGCCAGCCCCTCTCAGGACACATTCCCCTTACCCTTACAAGTGCCATCTGCTGCAAGCAGACTCAGGGAAGCTTCTCCTGTGATTGCTGAATTGCCCTCTGCAGCTCTGGGAAGGCTGTGGAGGCCTGCAGCAAGAGACACAGCAGCTGAGCAAAGTGAGTGACTTGGCTTCGTGCAGTCATGGAATGGTTTGGGTTGGAAGGGACATTAAAGCCCATCCAGTCCCACCCTGCCATGGGCAGGGACACCTTCCCATGGTTCCCATGGAGCTCAGGTTGCTCCAAGCCCATCCAGCCTCGCCTTGGACATTCCAGGGATCCAGGGGCAGCCACAGATTCTCTGGGCAACCTGTGCCAGTGCCTCACCTCCCTCAGAGGGAAGAATTACTTTCTAACATTTAATCTAAACCCATTCTCTTTCCGTCTGAAGCCATTCCTCCTTGCCCTGTCACTCCACCCCTTGTCTAAAGTACTTCTCTGGCTTTCAGGTACTGAAAGACCACAATCACCTTCTCCTCTCCAGGCTGAACAATCCCAACTCTCCCAGCCTTTCCTCCCAGCAGAGCTGTTCCATCCCTCTGATCATCCCAGTGCCTCCTCTGGGCTCTCTCCAGCAGCTCCAGCTCCTCCCTGTGCTGGGCTCCAGGGCTGGGGCAGCTCTGCAGGTGGGGTCTCACCTGAGCAAGGCAGAGGGGCAGAATTCCAGTCCCTTTCCTGCTGCCCACGCTGGGGGATCAGCCCAGCACAGGGGGATTTCTGGGCTGCACAGGGAAAGAATGAAAACTTGAGATTGGGAAATTAAAAACAAACTCTGAGTAATTAATCGACACTTAGAGCTACTTCCTCCACCAAATGGCCTCCCAGATTATTGTATTTTTGCAGTGAAATACAATTTCCTTCTTTCCTGTGCTGGGGGTGTCCAAGCTCCAGCATCTGTGACATGCATGAAGGAAAACAGTTTTCCTCCAACGTGGGAAAAAACCCAAAACTAATTAAATCTTTTTCTATAAAACAACATTCATGAAAACATTTTACCTATTAGAATCCATTTGTTTTCCAGGTTTTGGTTCTTCAGGGCTGGGAACCTGCTCCAGCATCTTGATGAGGAGTTCACATAAGGATGGCACTCCTGATATTTTCAAGGGAGCAAATTAAAGCAATGCTAAAAAAGTCCCATTGGGCAGTTTTCTGTGGCTCTGACATCCCAATCTGTGGTGGCTGCCAGAGGCAGCAACATCAGCTCACCAAACCTGGGCTCTGGCCCTGCAGCCCCCTCACCCCACAGGGACAGGATAAACCCCCAGGTTTTGGAACCCCAAGGACCTGCCCAGCACTGATGTCAGGTGAAAGAAGCCCAAATGAACTTTGGAAGAGGTACAAGATGCTGCTCCTGGCTGAGGAATATACACGGGAGGGCCAAAAAGCTCCACGTGGGGGTCTGACTACCAAGGCCCTCAGAACCACGACTTTGTCGCCAGCAGCGAAGGGAAGGGAGAGTTTCTGCTCTGGGGAACTGGAGGAAAACACAAACCTGTCACCAATTACTGTCAGATGAACTCTGCCAGGACACAGGAAGGAGATAAAAAGAAGTGGCAGCACTCAAGCTTCCTGCAAATCCAGAGCATCTCATCAACAACTCACTAGGAGGAAATATATTGGTGGGAGTGGCAGCTGCTTAATGTGCTCTCCCACCCACCTCTCCTTCCTATGGCTCCCAATTTCCCCCCTGGGGAGCAGACATGTTGAGAAAAAGGATATTAATTCCCTAAAAACCAAAGGTTTAAACTTCTCTGGTCCAAATCAGGCAGATTTTGGGAGGGGATAATGGTAAGAGATTCTTGTGTTTCAGTGATCATGGATCCAGGCAGTCTGGTCCCACACTCAGAAGCACTGCCTGACAATACATGTAAAAACTGCTTTAATTAACTTAATTTTTTCCTTAAAGCTCATAGATTTCAAGATTAGAGACACACACCCAGCATGGCTTGGGCTACCCAAAGGAACAAAGGAGCTTTGAGAGAATTATGTGTTTCTATAGACTCGGAGACAATATCCACAAGTCCTTTCTTGCAGGAAAACCCTGTGTGTACAACTTAGGGCATTAAGCTTTTCATTATTAAAGTCTTTTTTCCCTTGTTTGGGAGTCATGCTCAAGCTTTCCAGTATGGATAATTGTCCATAGTGTGGGGAACTCCTCATTACACCAGTGATACACAAAGGAAAAGGACAAATTTAAGATCTGGGTCAGGAGCTGCATTAACTTTAATTTATCCCTAAAGACTTACTGTAATTCCAATGCTCTGTGACGTCACTCGCTCCTCAGCAAGGAACTGAATGTGAGGTGTGTGGAACAGATCAGTGAGGGAAAAAGAGGACAAATTTCATTGCAGGTAAAATCCAGAGTTCACCCACAGCAAGAATTGTATGAGGATGCTTATGGCCCCCTGGCCTGTTCTGTGAAGAAATGTTTTCCTAATATCCAACCTAAACACCTCCCAGTGCAACCTGAGGCCATTTCCACTTGCTCCCTGGGAGCAGAGACCAAGCTCCCCCAGCCCCACCCTCCTGTCAGGGAGTTGGACAGAATGAGAAGGTTCCCCCTGTGCCTCCTTTTCTCCAGGCTGAGCCCCTCCACAGTTGTTCCTCCTCAGACTTTTGCTCCAAAAGTTACTTGGACACTAATTTTTAACATCCAAGGGAATGGGATTGTATCTGGTAAGTAAAGTCAGAACAAGGAGCAGAACAACAAACAGCATCTCCTCTGCAGGTCCAGGAACCACGGGGGGTTCAGGAGGAGAAGCCACCCCAGAGGTGGTCCCAGCCTGGGTGACCACACGTCTTCAGACCTGTGGCAACAACACAAGCGTGGCTGGTTCTGTCCCAGGAGTGCTCCCGTTTCTTGGAAGCAGCATTCCTGTTGCTCCCAGGTACAGCTTTCTGGCTGAGAGCCTTTGGAGGACACATCCCAAAAGCCAAGGCTCTGACGCTGCGCAGCGCTGGCACCACGGCAGGATTGGGGAGCAGCCAACACCAGCGCAGGGCACTGAGGATCCAGCATGGAGCCCCCAGGGCACAACAGCTCCCTGCAGACACCCAAACCCGGCTCTGACGCGCGATCCTGTTTTCCCAAAAGCTGAGCAGAGCTGGAACTCACAGCTCTTCCCAGAATCCACGCTCTTTGTTGTATCCCAACGGTGCCAAAACAAAGCCAGGAATGGCCTCTGCAGGTAGGACTGAGATATCCTGGGGTGACGTGACGTCAGAGGACTGAGACAGCACCACCTGAAGCTTCACTTGTCTTCCAAAAGCAACAGCTGGGATTTCTGCAGGACACTGGCCCTGGAAACACCTTTTTTATGGAGATGGCTCTGATTCCCACCCGAGTTGCTGTCATCACTATGGCTACAAAGGACATTTGCAGACCAACTGGGCCCACAACTCAGGTCCATCCTGCCTGGAGAAAGGCTCAAGCCAGCAAACTTTTCAGTGGGTTTTCACCATCCCTTCATGGTTTTGTTAGAGCTCAGGGCCAATGGTCTCCTCAGCCCTCAGTAAACCACTCCTTTGCTTCAGAAGTAAAATTTGCTAGTTAATCTACAGTGGCACCCTATGCGAGGGCCCCTTGGAGATGCAGCACAGGTTTCCCACTCCTGCGAATCCCAGAGAAGCTGCCAGGAACTCCCTCTTCCCATGTTTAATTTCCTCTGTGCTATTTCCAGTAAACTGACAACTAAAAGGATGGAAAAGCCCTCCAGGATCATCCCCAACCCCATCCCAGCACTGCTAAGGCCACCTCTAACCATGTCCCCAAACGCCGCATGCACAAAGCTTTTAAATCCCTCCAGGGACAGGAATTCCATTATTTAAATGGGTAGCCTGTTCCAATGTCTCACCACTCTTCTGGCGAAGAAATCTTCCCCAATATCCAATCTAAACCTCCCCTGGCCTTGCTTTCCCACTATTCCTTGATGCTCCTATAAATCCTTCAGCAAGGCAGCCACCATTTCTTCCAAGATTAAATATGAATCCAGTTGTGGGATTTTTTTGTGGGTTTGTTTCTCTTTGGTTTGGCTTTTTTTTCTCTTTTTCACCTCCTCTGCTCTTTTTCTTTCCCTGCCCAACAGGACTGCAGATCCAACCCCAGTTTGGTCACTGGTACAGGGCAGTGATCCTGTGCATCAGCCAGGACCAAACCTGGGCTCTTTCCAAGGTGTCCTGTCCAGCTGCTCCATGAAACACTGTTTAAATATAAAAAGAGATGTTCCAAACATGACATTTACCCAACACAGAGCCTGAAGCCTCCTGCCAGGCCAACACAGCTGTCCTCCCCTGGTATTTGACCATCTCCCTGCTTGGCTCATCCTTTCATCATGCCCAGGGTATCAATTCCACAACAGCCTTCTGTCTCCCTACCTCCTGAGACTTCAATACGTCTGCAAAGACAAGCTTAGTTGCTCCACTTCCCTATTCCTTCAAGCCTTTTCTATCAAACTCTATTTTCACTGTCCTTCAGCATTTCCTAGAAAGCTGTTCCCAACCTCTGTCCTATTTACACCACCCAGACAGACAATGCATTTATTTTCCCTTGTTAAGCATGAATCACTCCCAGCATGGCACTTTTCCCCTGCATGGGGAAAAGGAAGTCAAGAGTTGGATGGGACCTTAAAGTTCACCCCATTCCAGCCTCTGCCATGGGCAGGGACACCTTCCACTATCCCAGGTTGCTCCAAGCCCTGTCCAAACCTGGCCTGGAACACTTGCAGGGATGGGGCAGCCACAGCTTCTCTGGGCACCCTGTGCCAGGGCCTCACCATCCTCACAGCCAGGAATTTCTTCCCAATATTCCATCTAAACCTACTCTCAGTTTGAATCAATTCCCTCTTGTCCTGTCACTCCAGTTCCTGTACCTCTCCAGCTTCCCTGCAGCCCCCTCAGAGCCCAGAAGGCTGTTCTAAGATCTCCACACAACATTCTTTTCTCCAGGCTGGAGCCCCAACCTCCTCAGCCTGACCCCACAGGGAGGTTTACATGGAGCTGTATCCTCCCCTGGGTTTCTCCTGGCTCAGAGGCAAGGCTTGGAGGGCAGCTTTATTTACAAGTCCCACCAGCTCTGCTCCATTTGGAAAGATTGAGAACAGCTGGATTCTCTGTGGGCAAGGGGCTCAAGAGTCAAGACCTGCTCAAAGCAGTGCTGTGAATGAGGTGGGACACACCAGGTGGGGCTGGGCTGAGCAGTCTCAGGACCAGGTAAGCTTGAAAAGAGCTTTTGATTGTTGGCTGCAGCACTTGATTTGCATCCTTCACAGGCTATCACATCTCAGGCACATCCACAGGAGATTCTGACTGGCTTTCATTCAAGCTTTGCAGCAGAAATGCACATAGCACTCACAGCTTCAGCCTCCAGCCTTCTCCAAGTCTATTCCAGAGGCTGAAGCATCACAAATATATTGGAGCCACCTCCCCTAACTTCCACCCTTAGAACAACTGGCTTTTACAGGGCAGGCAAGCCTGGGATCTGCACAGAACTGGGATTTCAAACCCCTTTCCAACAGTGGAAATGCCTCTTTTGAAGGTGCTGGACAGCTCCAAGAGCAAGCGTCAAGTGCCAGCCTCTGCTCCACATCTCTCCCACATCAGGACAGGTCCCAGACATCTTGTCATCTCCAGGGTGACGTGAGCAGAACCACACAGATCCTTCTCTCACCAGCTGGCTCCAGTCTGATCCCATGGGCCAAATTCCTTGGGCTGGGGGCCTCCTTGCAGCCCAGCCAGTGCCAGGGTTTCTGGTTGCTTGCTCTGTGTTTTGGCTCCACAATGGATGCAAGGCAAGGTGAGAGTTCTTGGATCCTGGAGAGTTTCTCCCAGAGATAACCCAGCTCACCAGGTCCAAAACCATGGGACTGTGGCACAGTTGAAGAGCCTGACATAAAACTTCCCAAGCAAAGAAAGAGCTGGAATAAACTAAGCCAACCTGTTTAAGAAACCCAAGTGGAAGCTGAGAGTATGGAGCTGCAGAAGGGGCTGGGGGCAGAAAGGAGGGAGAGGAGGAGACAGGTTGATGATCCAGCCTCTCCCACCCATGGAATGCACAGAAGCTGGCACATGGATCAAAAACACACTTGGGGATGTTATTTTGTTTAACTTGGTCGAATTCTTGGATTTCTTAGTGGAAGAATGTTTCCATTGGAAGCTTCTGCAAAGCCACCATGTCTGGCAGCAGGATCAGCCATGTTACAAACATACCAAGCTCTGACAAGCCCTGAGCCAACACTCAGCTCCAAATCAGCCTAAAACACCCCCCAAATCTCCCAGCCAAACCTTGCCTCCTGCTTGAGCTGCTGCACAGGAACACGAGCCCCTCCTCAGCAGCACTCAGATGTTGCTCCAAGCAAGAGAGAGCATGAGGTCAGGACAGGCACAGCACACTCCCTGCAGGAATGGGGTGAGCCACCAGGAATAAAGCACATTCCCTCCACCCCAAAACACTCCCTCACTGCAATGCCACCTCCATCTGATATTTGCAAGGCACTCCCAGAGCAAAGGCACATCCTCACGTGTGAGGAAGCAGCAATTACCAGGAGCATCACTGAGTGGAGCCCATGGAGAGCTGCAGGAATGTCCTCAGCTGGCTGGAAGAACCTGGATGTGCCAAGGTGTTAAGTGCCTTGCCCTCCCAGCAGCAACTCCACAGATTCCAGCTGCCAGGCTGGCTCCTTACTGGGCACTCTGTGGCCCCAGTGGAGTTACTTGGAGCCCTCACACCAGTTCTCAGAGCCCTTTTGCTTATTTTAAACACATTTCTTTAATTTCTTCCAGTGGCTCCTCACAGAAATTCCCATGCTGAGATCAAACAGCATCCTGTGATATCCACTGGCACCAGCAGGAATTCAACTGACAGACAGGGATCTGTCAAGCTGAGTTACCACAGCCTTGGGCACTCAAAAGCACATGTGTTGTGCTGAAAAAATACCTGATGTGAGGCACAGAACACTCCAAGGGTGCTGCTTCCCAGTGGGACTGCATGGACACCCTTCATGTGCCAGGTGAGAGTTTTAACACTGGCATTTGGATTGGCGACTTCTTATTGTTCTTAATCTTCTTCAAAATTATTCCCCTTCATCAGCTACCACAAAAAATGCTTAAACTCAATGCCCTGACAGGAATTCCACCGTTTTGGCAGTATTTCCACTTGCCTCTCCCAAACATCAGCTGACCTTTCCACGCTGTAGTTTAGAGCAAACAGCACATGAGTCTTTCCAGACAAAAGAGTCAGAAGCCTTCTCAGATCCCACCACAAACGTTGTTCAACACTCTGAGGTGCTGATTCCAAATGTCAAACTCCAGAGAAGAAAATAAATTAAATAAAACAAGGCCACCTCTTCATTCTCACCTTCTTTTGCCATGTCAGCCTCACTCTTTGCTGCAAATCTGAGCACAGCTAAAATGGGAAACTAAGGGCTTGAGGCTGAACAAGGAAAGTGTTTTGATCCTCCAAAGTGTCTTGAGATACATGGAAAAAACAAAGAGCAGCCATTCTCTGAGTGCTGTTTTCCAGGTGCCCTTCATCTCCCTGAACACCTCCACAGCTCTCAACCCATCCCTTACAAAGCCCTTTCTGCTCTCAGCCTTCTCTCCCCATGGTTTTTTCCTTCTCTCCCCATGGTTTTTTCCTTCTCTCCAGAGTGATCACTCCTCCATCTGAGTCCACCCAACAACTCTGCCCTCTGTCCTCAAAGGGAATCCCACCCCACCCTGTCCTTCAGATGGCTTCCCACCTAAGCCACCAACTTAATGCTCAACACCTCTTGCCTTTTACTCCTTCTTGCCTCATTTTTACTTCTGGCATTACCCTTCCAAGAGAAAAAAAACCTGTGGGAGCCACAATCTTGCTCATTTCTTCTTTCCTGTAACCACAGCTTTCTGTTCTTCATCTCCATGCCTCACTTCGCAGCCATGCTCCATCCAGCTCTCCCCAGGGTCACACTGAGACTTTTGCATGTACTTTAAGACTAGAAGTTACCAACAATGGTCTCCTTCCAGGAAGTCTGTCCCTCCAATCTCTACCCAAGTGACCTGGTCCTCAAGAGCTTCCTCAAAAGCCCATGGAGCCAAGATATAGCACATGCAGCAAAATCTCAGCAGGGAAACTATCTGCAGTGTCAGGTACAACAAATTCCTGCAAGGAATCTACTCAAGGTAGCTCTGCTATCAGCAGAATGCCTGTTGTAGAAGCATTGAATCATTAGGGTTGGACAAGAATTCCAAGATCATGGAGTCCAACCTCTGGCCACAGTCCACCATATCCAACATCTCATATCATGAAGTGCCACATCCACCTGTTCTCTGGACACTTCCAGCCATGGGGACTCCACCACTGCTCTGGCTGGAGCACTGTAGATGAACCATGATTAAACAAAAGCAAATTTCCAAAATGAACAGTTGTATGTGTACCCTATGCTGACCCACTTCCCAGTCTCTGGATGAAAGCAGGGTGGAAGGAGCCCAGGGAAGGGAGAGCTGACACATTTCCTGCTCCCACAGCTCCAAGTGGAGCAGGTTCAGGTGCAGCACATCCCTAAGCCACATCCAGCCCACCGTGGTCAGATGTCACCTGTGACACCCCTGGGCTGGAGAGCAGAACTTGCACAACACACATCCTGTGTGCCCTGGGCACATAGAACAGCTGGATCATTTTCACCCTGGGCTGTTCTCCAACCTCACTTCTAGAGCTGTGATCTCGGCAGATCCCATTGGAACACCGACCTGGATGTCAGGAACTGCCACTGCTGACTTCAACACCCACGTCACGGTCAAGTCCAGCCACTGGTACCAGTTCTCCAGGTCAGAATGGAGGGACCACACACCCAAAGCCTGCTGCTGTCCCCAGACTCAGCCACTCCAAACTCAACCAAACAAAACCAGTTGCAATTCTGTCAGGCAAGCACAGCCCATCACAACATGCCTAAACTTGAGCCAGCAGGAAAAGTTCCTTCCAGGATAAAGCAAGGCTTGGGTCACTGGCCACATGTAACAAACCCTGGAGTACAGACAGGAAAGCTCTGACATTTTGAGGGACACAGACCACACAAGCCTCTGCCTCACACCAATTAGAGAGGATTAATTTCCTTCAGTAAGGTTCACAACTCTGGAAAGAACAGAAGCTGCACATCTGCATGACCCAGCCAAATGCAGCTGCTCGTGCTTGCACAGGAGTCTCCTGAAACGCTCCGATGGCTCCCGAGCCTGTCAGGGCAATGTCCCACCCCTGCAGTTGCACAAATACTCGAGGCAGTGAGTGCTCAGCTGCAGATGGTGAGAGAAAAAAGGCAACTTTTCATGTCCCACATTGTGCTGAAGCACAACCCACCTCGTGGTGCCATCAGGCAGAGGATGCAGCCTAGGATTCACCAGGAGAACTGGGAGCCATCCTGCAAGTAACTTTGCTACATAGAGAAAAAGCCAGAATTGATCACATTTTGCTGAAGAAACACATTCAGTCCTCTTAAGCAGTGTTCAACTCAAAATCCAGGCTGGAATGGATCTCTGGGTTAAGGAAGGCAGCAGGATAATACTTGAAGTCTCAGGGATCAGTTTCACAGGGAGGCAGGGAATCCACCTTCCCTTCCTGCCAACTCCAACCTAACCACCACCAACCTGCACAATCCACACACAGGGCAAGGTGAGGGACCAAGCTTTCACATTAGGTGTAATAGAAAAACATTCTTTACTCTGCAATTGTCTTTACAAATATATATTTATATATTTAAGCCCATTTCAGGCCATAAAAGCCCATAAAAAACAACCAGTACCTTTTTGAACAAGAGAAACTGCGGGGCAGAAGCCTGAGGTGAGACTCCCACACAGGGGCTGCTCTGGCGCTTCTCTGAAGGCCTTTAGTTAGCACATAAAACCATCTCAAAAATCCTTTGATGTGAAAGGAGGGGCACCATTCCTACCCCACTTTCACCACTCTCTGTATGAGGTAAACTGGGATCACTTTTACATCATCGCTTTAGAAAGGAGATGTTGTATCCTGAAGACCAGCTTTTCCAAAGAATATTTGTGAAAGGGTTAAAAAGTGTGGATCCAACCATAATGTGCTGTTGTCTCAAAATAGAAGAAGTTGATACTAAAAAGCTATTCCAGATACATACAAGTACAAACACTAGAGCTGGTCAGAAAGATTCAGTTTCAATGTTTTTTTAAAAGCAGGGAAAATTTTCAGCAGTGTGGCTTTTCATTTCCCCTCTCCTCACTCTTCTACCAGGTCCATAAACCCTTCTGAAAAAAAATCATGTGTCTGTTGTCAGAGTGCAAAGTCCATCCAAATCTCATGTTTCAGTTCACTATCTCTACACTTTACAAATCCTGATGGCAAACCAAAAGGTCTCAATTTAACTTAGCAAAAGTGATATCTAGAAAATATTCAACACCAAGAGGTCTTACAAAAAAACTTGAGACTACTAAGGCATTCTAAGGCACAGTGTTTTGGAAGAAGTGCTTTCTCCCTGTGGTGTTGCTTTATACACATCATGTGTGTGAGTCCAAGGGATGCATGGAGGTGCAGATGGATGCCATGGCTTCTCCCAAGCAGGGAATTCCATCTTCTGCTGCTCTTTCAGACATAGGCTCCCAATGCTGCATGGAATTCAGTGAGACATTGCACCAGCTGCTGAAACTTGGGTCTCTCCTCAGGATCTAGGGCCCAACAGCAGGCCATCACAGCAAACCTGCAACACAGAGGCACATGGAGCACAGGGAAACATTAGCCAGGCAACCACAGCCCCAGCCTGGAAGGAAAAACAGCATTTGCCACTGGGAAACTGCCTGAGCAACCAGAGAGAGACAAGGATCTTGTGGCTCATAATGTTGAACTGCTCCTTCCAAGGATGGACACCTGGAATGATGAGCAAAGGGGCTGTCACCAGAGGTCCTGGCTTGATTTAGGGTACAACCCATGGCAATCCAGGAAGGAGCAGTACACAGTTCACTGGAAATTGCTCAACTACTATAAAAGCATGGAATGGTTTAGGTTGGAAGGGACCTTAAAGCCCATCCAGTCCCACCCCTGCCATGGACAGGGACATTTCCACTAGTGCAGGCTGCTCCAAGCCCTGTCCAACCTGGCCTGGAACACTTCCAGGGATCCAGGGGCAGCCACAGTTGTGCCAGGGCCTCACCTCCCTCACAGGGAGGAGTTCCTTCCCAGTATCCCATCTAACCCTACCCCCTGGCAGTGGGAGGCCATTCCCCCTTGTCCTGTCAGTCTACTCCTTGTCCCAAGTCCCTTTGCAGCTCTCTTGGAGCCTGTTTAGGCACTGGAAGGGGCTCTAATGTCTCCCTGGAGCCTTCTCTGGTCCAGGCTGAACATCCCAGACTGTTTCCAGAGCAGAGGGGGCTCTAGCCACCAGATTATCTCCATGCTGGGGACCCCAGAGGCAGTGTTCCATGAGCAATGACCACCCCAGGGTTTGTCTGACAGGCAAAGCAAACAGGCAGGGAAGGGCAGGCCAGGCTCTCACAGCAAACACAAAGCAGCAGCCCTCCCCTCCCCCAGCAGAGGCACTCACAGTTCGTCGGGGCAGTTGATGGGCTGAGCTATCCGATAGCCATCCTTTAAATAAGCTGCCATCTCAAAGGGGTCGATGTCCACGTAGGGGGTCTGTCCCAGGGTCATCAGCTCCCACAGTGTCACCCCAAAGGCCCACTGCAAAGGAACAGTGCAGGCATTAACACAGCATGCTGAACCCCCAGAGCCCCTGCAGCCAGGCACAAACCAGCTGTAAGGAACATTATACACAGTGAGAAAGCTTCACATTAATGCTCTGGATAACCAAATCCAACATGGCTTGAACCGGGCTAATTAAGAATCACAGGGCTAAATTAAATTGGGTTAAATTGCCCAGAGGAGCTGTGGCTGCTCCATCCCTGGAAGTGTCCATGGTCAGGCTGGACAGGGCTTGAAGCAACCTGGGCCAGTGGAAGATGTCCCTGCCCATGGCATGGAGTAGGATCCAGATGGTCTTAAGGTCCCTCCCAACCCAAACCAACCTGTGATTCTACAAAGTTAAACTAAACTTAAAAACCTTACTGCACTAAGATGTCAGTAGTAAACATCATGCATTTTTAAATATGACTTTGCAGAACACCTAAATCTAAACAATACTGAACACTGAATGATTGTCTAGTATAAAACTTTATTTTTTTACAGTTTACTTCTTTAAAATGCCTCAAAAATCCTCAAAAAGTCTGCAAAATTCAAAGGATTAGAAAGGCAAACTGAATAAAATTATAATTTTTTTATTCCAAATAATCTGTATATTTGGAGAGTATGCTCAGGAATAGGACCCAGGGAAAAAAAGAGATTTCATCTCAGTCAACCTGACAGCTGGATCAGCATTCAACACATTCAGTCGGCAACCCTTGCCAGAAGGAACTTGAAGTGATGAAAAATCCATCAATTAATCCATGCACAAGCCGAGTACAAGGAAAATGATTTATGATCTGGTATCCAGAGAGTCAGGAGACCAAACAGAGATGGGGGCTGACACTGCACGCTCGTGACTCACTACTCAAGTTACACATCATCACTCATTAAAAAGGAGCAGAATCCAGCAAGGCTCACACGATTCTGGCTTAAATCCAGAGCAATCCCTTCAATGCCTTGACCCATGCCTTAGGGAAGGGAGATTTTCAGGTGGGAAGGGCAGAGAGGGGCAGGGGTGCAGATGTGGCCCTGCTCCAAACAGCCACCGAAGGAAATAAAGCCCTTTTTACCAGTGGAGAAGAGGGCTGAGGGACAAGGAAGGTCATAAAGAGGAGACAGTGATACAAGCAAAACTACTCTGGGAATACAGCTGTGCTAATTCCACAGGTAGCTGCTTAAAAATGGCATGAAGAGATGTAGAGCTTCGTGTCCAACAGGAGGAAAACCATGGCATCAAGATTCAGCAGGAATTGTGCTTTGTTTTCCTACACTCTGGCTGACTGATAGAGCTGTTGGCAGGGGAGCAACACATTATTGGGAAAGTTTCAAGCCAGCGAAGACATTTGAAAGAAAGTCATCCAAAAAACAAGCCTGGAACACATCCCATGGCATCTCTGCACACACAGACACTGTTTGCACCACACTTCATCACCCGTTCCCTGTTACATGCAATGGATCACTGCGTTTGTTCCTACCAAACCCACAAAAACATCTGACATCAGCTTTTTGTGAAAGGAGTCCAGGTAGATGCAAAGCTGATATTTAGGGTACACGGTGTTTTCTACACCCAGAAAAACTGTTCACTTTTGAACTCTCCAAAACACAGATGGCCACGTGTCTGCAGTTAGAACTGTGTGTTAAAAGGTGGGTAGCATTTATCCCTAAGCAATAAAAAAAGGACTTCTGGGTTAAAATGGGCTGAAAGAGATGCTGAATTGCACTGGATTTTTCAAAGAGTTACAATACTGAGATTTACTCATCCTAACAAAATTCCACCTCTCACCACCACTGTTACATAAGCTTTGATTTCCCAGTCCTCACAAACAGCAAATGCTTTCGTGTTCCAGATTCTTTTTTTTTTTAAAAGTAAAAATAAAAAACCCACCATTTGATTGAGTTAATTCAGATCTCTAAAAACACTCTTTTACAGGCAACTTCCATTTCCTCTTCTGTCTTCAAGTTTGGTACAACACAAACCCCCGTGGGTATTCCAATGAATACACACGTGGAGCACAACTGGCACCTTCCCTTCCTTCCTTCTTTTTCTTGTTGTTTACATGGCTGCAGCCCTAGTACAGAGACCACGGAGGAAAAAAACCAACCAGAACTTCTCAAAAGTTTCCCACACTGGCACCAGACCACTATCCTGGATGGGATGTATCCAAGGGCACTGAGGGAACAGGCTGAGGTCACTGCAATGCTGCTCTCATCTCTGAAAGGTCACCTCAACTGAGAGAGGTTCTTGACTGCTGGAATGAAGGCATCCCGTGGAAGAGCTGGGATCCAGGGCACTATGGGCAACACAGTCAAAACACCAGCTCCTGCTAATGTTAGGGAGCCCATAATCCTGGAACTCACTGCCATGGGTGTGAAGCACAGGGATGTCTGGGAAGAGCCAGACATGTGGATTTAGGAAGGGAAGCTGTGCCTGACCAGATCTTTGCTGAGCAGACAGAGCACAGGGTGAGCAGTGGATGTGCACCTGACTTCCAGAGGGTGCTGGGCACTGAGCAGGCTCCCCAGGGAACAGGCATGGCCCCAAGGCTGCCAGAGCTCCAGGAGCATTTGGACAGTGCTCCCAGGGACAGAGTGGGATTGTTGGGGTGAGCTGTGCAAGGCCAGGAGCTGGACTGGATGATCCTTTTGGGTCCCTTCCAACTTGGGACTCTTTATGAAAAGCAGAGCAGTCCCAGTGCAGCTCCCTGAATTTGACTGTGTTCTCTGCCAGTGCTCCCAAGGGAACAGGGAGCAAGGGGCACTTCTGCTGTGCACGAGAGGCCTGCCTGACCCCTGAACCATTTGCCAGGAGTAGCTGATGCAGGAGTGGGAGCAGAGATGCTGCTCTGAACAAGCCACTGCTACCTATCCAGTGCCATGATGCCCTGCCTCCAGCTCTGGGGTCCCCAACATCAGAAGGATGTTGGAGCTGCTGGAGCAAGCCCAGAGGAGACCACAGAAATGGACCAAGAGCTGGAGCCCCTCTGCTCTAGTCAGGCTGGGAGAACTGGGGAGGGGCTCATCTGGAGAAGGAAAGGCTCCAGGGAGACATTACAGCACCTTCCTGTGCCTGAAGGGGCTCCAGGAGAGCTAAAGAGGGACTCTGGACAAGGGATGGAAGGACAGTACAAGAAGGAATGGCTGCACACTGCCAGAGGTTAGCATTAGATGGGATATTGGGAAGAAATTCTTCTCTATGATGGTAATGATGCCCAGCAGCAGCTGTGGCTGCCCCATCCCTGGAATCGTCTCAGGCCTGGCTGGACAGGGCTTGGAGCAACCTGGGACAGCAGAAGGTGTCCCTGCCCCTGGCAGGGAGTGGAATTAAACATGCTTTAAGTTCCCTCCCAACCCAAACCATTCTGGGATCCTCCACCAGCTGAAAAAAAAAAAGAGGAAAAAAAGTCAACAAAACACATTTCCAAAATATAAGATGGGGGGAAAAAAAAACCTCACCACATCACTAGCGCTGGAAAATTCATTGTTGACGAGGCTCTCCAGAGCCATCCAGCGGACAGGCCTGTTCTCGTTGTCCCCCAGGCAGTGGTAGTCCATGGGGAACAGGTCCCGGGCCAGCGCGTTGTCCGTGATCTTCACCTGCAGCGCGTCGTCGATGCTGCGGCACAGAACAGCCCCGCTCAGCAGCCCTGCTCAGCACCCACACCCCTGCACCCACACACCCACACTCTGGCATTAGCAAATGTTGTCTCTGCACCCGTTTATTCTGTGCCAGCTGAGAGGCACTAGAAAAATCAGCAGGCTTGGTTAAATAGAACCGAACGTTGACAAATGTAAAAGAATACCATTAAAGCAAACAAGCAACTGCCTCAAGTTACTCCTGCTCTTTTGGAGATCCCCTATCAGAGCATTATTTATTATTAAACATCTTGAGCTCTAGTACCTCTGTGGCAACAATGAGGCAAAGATCTAAGCAGAGCAAGAGCCAGTACTCTTTGTGGTCCAAAAGCATGTCTCTTATCAAGCCATCTGCTGAAAAACTGTTTATTCCCTCCACGAGAGATATTGATGCTTGTCAGAAATAGGGTACTAAGGGAAACTTACTTTCATCAAGAACAGATGACTCAAAACAGCACAGAGAATTTGCCCCCTCTGGAATGTGATTCAAACTCTTTGAACTAAAAACTGTGGGTAATGAAGTTCAGTGTTCTCATAAACAGCTGACTACAGAATATGACAAAGATGTTGGCTTCAACATTGTATAACAAAAATACAGAAGGAACATTGGGTTAGGGGAACTGTAACAAATTGATTTTTGTTGTCTTCTCGTCTTGCTAATTATTTATCTTGATGAGAAAAATGAAATATAAATGCTCTGTGTGTTTCCCTCTTTACTATCTCAGATACTTTTTAATTTATTTTATTTCTATGCACTTTCAGGCCAGTTTATCAGCCTCAAAATTTACACACCAGGGAATTTCCTTTCTAGTCATTTTCAATAGTTCATACAAATTCCTAGAAGACCAGTTTGAAAGCATATTCAATTCAAAGGGCAATTCCCCAGCAACTAGAGAGCCCTGACTTGTGTAATCCTCATGTCCATTGTAATTGGACCTGGCTGTGCCATGGGCACATGAGACCAAAATAAGTTCCTCCCTTAAAACTGCCAACATCACTGGAATCCTGGTTCCCTTCCCAAAATTAGGACACGGGTCTGATGCACTTCCCAGCCTTTCACCACCCAGAGCAAACCTGGGGAACAAAGAGGGGCAGGTGGAACCAAGTCCTTCAGGGGACCTTGGCTACTGGCACCTCTTTCTCTTTCCAAACACAAAGCTCCAGGTGATGTCCCTGATGTTTGTATCTCTGTCTCCTGTGGTCCCACCTCCTCCTCAGTGTGCTCACCAGTGAGGAAGAGCAACAGAAATTAGGAACAGAATGTGCCAGGAACCCCAGCACACTGAGCATCCTTACAGGGCACAAGAGCAGAGATGGTGGTCACTGAGTGATTGGGTTCCTAGAAGGCCACCAAACACCTCCATCTCTACCTTTTGGAGTGTTTTCCAGCCTGAAGATGGTCTCAAACCCCTCTGTGGCATTCCTGCCACNCTTTCAGGCCAGTTTATCAGCCTCTCTCTGGCATTCCTGCCATTCCAGAGCACATTTCTATCTATCCATCATTGGCAACTACAAAATCTATCAAGAAACAAAGTCTTTAACTCAGTTTTTAAGGAGAAAAAAATGAAGAAAATCAACTTCAAACAAAAATCTACCCATCAATAAACTGTCAAAGATAGTCCAAGTTTTTATTAGAGTTGAAGGGAAGCTTTAATTTTTGCCAAGCCTTTGAAAAAGTGATAGCCAAACCCAGCTGAAGCAGAGAGGATGTTCTGCATCCTTTAGAACTGGGAATCCTTGCTTTGGAGAAAAACAGCTTCACTGACTACAGCAGCGACCCCAGAGCTGCATTGTGAAGGAGAGCTCAGGCTGAGTGCAGGGAGCTGCAGAGGGGACAGTGAGGGGACAGTACTCACACACAGTTCCTGGCAGCCAGGTCCTTGTGGATGACCTCCCGTCTGGCCAGGTAGCTCATGCCACAGGCGATCTGGATGGCCATGTGCACCAGGTCCTGCTGGGAAATGGCCTGCAAGAGCCCAGAGCAGCAGCCATCAGCCCCTCCAGCCCAGCACCTGCAGGGTCACTGGCTTTGCTGGGTGCCAGTGTCCCCTCCCCTCCCAGTCCCCACACACACAGCCACCTGTGGACACTCATGATGGCGCCTTACTCTAAATTTTAACTTCTTTTTTTGAAGGGAAAACACTTCCATCTTGCAAATGCCTCACTCTTTGTAGCTACTTTTCCTTTGACTGGAAGTGGACATAGGCAAAAATGGTCCATTTTACCCCTCTTCCCACACCTTTTTCACTTTGTTTCCCTGGAAACCAGCTCACTTCCATGAAGCAGCACAGTCAAAATCCTTGTTGCTCTCCAAAACCAGTATCAAAGGCCGTTGTTTCAGCTCCTTTTGCAACTTCACAGTCCCATCATAATTAAAATCTTGCATGCATTTATAGCTTGGGATACGAAAATTAATATCAGTAAATCTGAAATTTCTCCATACACAAGTTCCCTTTGTTTAATCCACAATTTTTGGTATTTGTTGATATCTTTTTAGGATGCACTGGTTGAGCTCCTGCCCTCTGAACACCCAGCATAAAGAGCCAGGAATGCTTTCCTGGTGGGAATCAAGGCAAACACTTGCTGGGGAGCCACCCCTGCAGTTCTGCCATCACACAGAACAGGAGAGTGCCACAACCATTCCTCTGGTGGCACAAACTCAGGTGCCAGAGCAAATGGAGGTTTAATGGGCACAAAGGCCCACAGGCCCGAGGGTACCTGAGGATTGTTGGCCTCCACCAATTTGCACTGTCGCAGGAAGAGTTTAAGGTTCCCCCAGTTCATGTAGGGCAGCAGCACCATTGGTTTCTCTCCCTCCTCTATACAGACATGAGTAATAGGCAGCAGGTTCCTGGAAGACAGAGAAATTCCTCATGTTATGGAACTGAAATTTGATAAAAATACTTTTGATTCCTAAACACAGGAATAAAATTAATTCAACATGAAAGGAAAGCATTTAATCCTGTATTGGGAATTGCAGACCACATGTCCAAATAACTGAAGCTCTAGACAGTACTTCTTTTGATAAATTAAATATTTTACTACTTCCCTGTAATGAAGAATCCTCCAAATGTCTTCATTTGGTCCAAGAGGGCTGACATAAATTGTTGTGAATACAGGTTACCATTTGTACAAAGAAGTGCTATATCCTAAACTGGGAGGTGTAGCATTCTAAATCAACTACAGATATAAAATACATACTTCCATTACAGCAGTTTAACAAAAAAAAAGTCAGAACATCATGTTTGATCTGCTGCAAAGTGACAGAACAGAAAATTTTAGTTCTGAATCAGTCACTTGAAGGGCCTTTCCAAGCCTTTTGTGGCTCAGGTAACCCCCACGGTGCAGTGTCTCTGCACATCTTCCTTAGAAGAAATAGAATATATAATATTTTATATATATCAATGTGTAAATTCATAGAAACTCAAACCAAACTGGATACACTTTCAAGTTCCATGAATCACTTTTTAAAATATCTGTATATTCCACTGAAAACCCTTAGTGAAAGTCACTAATGACTTACAAGTGTTTTTAATTTTGAATTTTCTTACTCTTTCCTGAAAATTTCTCACATCCATGAGCTCTAGAGACCCCTGAAGGTCTCAGCTTTATAGGCAGGTAGGGAAGAAAAGCTTATAGAACTTTTTTTTGTTTTGAAGTTTGACTTATAAAAGGGAGGACAAACAGCTCATTTGGATGATGAGAGCGGGGCAGGCTCATTTTGTTTCTGTTTTGGGTATGTTTCACCAAGAATCTGCTACCCCTGCATTTTAGGCAAGGCTTCTATTATATAAGGCTGGGAGAGTTGGGAAAGTGCAGCCTGGAGAAGGATCCAGGGAGACCTCAGAGCCCTTTCCAAAGGGGCTCCAGGAGAGCTGGAGAGAGACTTGGGACAAGGGATGGAGGGACAGCACAAGGGGGAATGACTTCTGCCTGCCAGATAGGGATAGAGGGGATTTTGGGAAGAAATTCTTCCGTGGGAGGGTGGTGAGGACCTGGCACAGGTTGCCCAGAGCAGCTGTGGCTGCCCCTGGATCCCTGGAAGTGTCCAAGGCCAGGCTGGACAGGGCTTGGTGCAGCCTGGGTTAGTGGAAGGTGTCCCTGCCCAGGGCAGAGATGAGATTTAAGGTCCCTTCCCACCCAAACCACCCTGGCATTCCATGATTCTACAGAAGGGTTGCTGAATTCCAAACAAAGAGCTCCCTCTCCCCAGGGAGCTTTAGCCCAGGTGCTCCCACCTCTCCCAGTGACATGGATCTGTCACCAGCCCTGCCTGCCCTACCTGTGGTGAAGCCCTCTGAGTTTACAGCTTTCCGTCAGCATCATTGTCACCTGCACCTCCGAGGCTTGATCTGAGGGAAAAAGGAACCACAGATAAACTTTGGAAACAAATCAGCATATTAGTTAACATTCAGACTTGCAAGTCACTCGAGGTCATTTGAGCACGAACAGAACCTGTTTGCCTCCTTTCTCAAAATGGCACTTACAAAAAGCCCCGAAGTTCAAGGCCAAGTTCTGAGGCTCATTTCTGCTTAAAGGAGTGGGGTGAAGCCCAGAAAGGAAATCCAAGCACATTCCAGGGGCTGACAGGCTGCGGTTCTGCACTTCCTGACAGCTTCTGGGCAGGCACAAGCCAGCTGCACTGGGCAGTGTGGCCCATCCTGCACAGGGCTGGTGCCCATGGAAGCAGTGGGATGTGCCAAATGCTTCCCAGGACACTGCTGAGGTCCCACTCCAGGTACAGTTGTGTTTACAGCCACGTGGCTGGAGGCTGTTTACGTCTAGATTTACTCATCTCCTTGCTCTCTGTTTGACACACTTGACACTTGGTAACCTTAGAACTGTTTGCTGTTCTTTCCCCCACCTTTAAAAATTAATAAATAAATAAAACCACTGCTTCCAGTTAAAATTCAGGCACCTGTGATAACTCCAGTAACCTACAGCAACCAGAGCTTCCACTGGGCAGAAGCAAAAGTGGTGCCTGGAACACTTCTCCCACCATTTGTGTATTTTGGTTTTTTTTTCCCCTTTGTTGGCAAGCACCTCGAGGGAAGCTTAAGGAGACATCAACGAGAGCTCTCCCAATCCCACCCTCCTCACACCTGGGAGCTTTTTTCCACGTCTCCCTCGTGCTGGGACTAGTTCTGGCAGGGAGCTGGCACAGGAGAGCCCAGCACAGCCCAAGGAGCTCTCCTTGCTGCACTAGGGGGAATTTACACATTGTGGATGAGTCAAGCCAAGGTTTTACTGCCCTGGGAGGTAGAATAGGCAAGAAATCCTCTGCTCTTTTGTCTCCTCCAAGGTCTGATCCTGCTCCCTGTACAGCCCTGACACTCTTTCCTAACTGAGCCTGAGCCCTGCAAAAGAAAATGTGACTCTGGCTGAGTGAACAGTGATGGGAGCACTCTGGAGAAGCTCAGAGGTGCCACTAAGTTAGTGACAATTACACCTGTTGTATATTATGGGATGCATCAGCCAGTGCTTTTGGGCCCATCACAAGGACACTGAGGAACAGTGAACATTTGAGGACAAGGGAATGGAGCTGGGAAGGGGCTGGAGCACCAGGAGAGGATGAGGGAGCTGGGAAAGGGGCTCAGCCTGGAGCAAAGGAGGCTCAGGGGGAACCTTCTGGCTCTGCACAACTCCTGACAGGAGGGGACAGTGGAGGGGATTGGGCTCTGCTCCCAGGGAACAGGGACAGGATGAGGGCAAACAGCCTCAAGCTGCACCAGGGGAGGTTTAAGCTGGATATTGGGGAATATTTATGGACAGAAAGAATGGTCAGACATTGGAACAGGCTGCCTGGGGCAGCAGTTGAGGATTTAAATCTGTGTGGATGTGGCACTTGAGAACATGGGTGAGCTGTGGCCTTGTCAGTCCTGGGGGAATGGTTGGACTCAACAGTCTTGGAGGGTTTCTCCAACACAAACAAATGTAGGATTCCCTTCTATTTGATAACAGCTCTGTATGTGAGGATGGTACTAACAGGTCCTTGCAGTGCAGGAGACACTGAAGCCATGGCCAGGTGAAGTCTCTGGTCTGCACTCCAACAGAAGCATGAGAAAGAGAAGGTCCTACTCCTGTGGGCTGGACACTTAATGAATTTGATTGTGTATGAGACAGATGCAAAAGGCTTGGAAAGAGGAAAGAAAACCCAAGAACCTACATTAGAAGAGTTTTACAGCCCTGAATGAGTGAAGCAGGCAGTTGTAAAAGCCAGCATTAAAAATGGAGGTGGAAAAGCAGATTCTGAGAAGTCAGTGGAGCAGGTTACCTGTGCAGGTGTAAAAGCAGTAATTACAGGGCCCAAAGACCTCAACCTCTTCACCCAGCACACAATGAAGGAAGGAAGGAGATTCCTGGGTGTGAATTTAAGCTGATTAACTCCTCACACATTCTCTGGCCCTGTGCTTGCTGAACTGGTTTGCTTTTAATTATAAGAGCCACCAAGCAATAATTTGAAGCCTTAAATCAGAGATTGTTTAAGAGTGGATTTAAAATCTACAGAACAAGTCAGGCTGGTTTGGACAATGCACCCATTCATCTCCTCATGGTGACTCTTCTGCCCATGCCTTTCCCTTTCCAGCACTCAGGGAAGTTTCCAGCAGGTCCCTGTGACATTCTGTTGTTTTCTCTCCACGTTATAGTGCTTGAGCACCCAAAAGGATGATTGACTCTCAGGCAAGTATATATGGAAAATGAAATCTTATCTTGTGAAACAGCCCCACACTCCATATTGTGTTTGCTTATCAATATTATTTCCTTGTTTTCTGTGTGGAAAAAAATTTACCCAACACCAACAAACTCAACAGACTCAGAACAAACAATAGTGTTCAAGGCTAATCCTCCCCTAGCTGAGACTGGTGCCAATTTAGAACCACCACACAATTTGATTATTGTGGGTTTGTACTAGATATAATTCAAAACACAATATTAATCACCACTTCTTGGAGTGATTCTTGTCAAAAGGGGGAAAAGAACACCAAAATACTGCTACTGCAACAGTCCCCACTGCAATCAGGCTTCCTTTTAAGGCCATTTTCATCAGTTACAAAGGAAAAAGTTCAGTTAAATAAACTCTCACATTTAGCAGACTACAACCACTTTGAGCAACCAACATACACATCTTCACAGAGAACAAAAGTGATTTTGGCAATATTACATTTTCTGTTGTGAGGGCCTGGTGAATCTGACCATCCTGTACTGAAAACCCCTAAAACCAATCCAACAAACCCACCATTTCTAGTTTTGATAAGAAAAACAGAGTCTCAGGGCCAAGCCAGTGGCAGCTGTGCCACAGCAATCCCAGCTTGCTGGGATGCTTTTCCAAGGATATAACTGAGATGAATCCTACAGATTTCATCTTCCTGCCTGGGCCAATGTATAATCCCAAATTCCCCAAACTGTGTCAATCCCTGAGTGCTACATGTAAGCACACACATTTTGTTTTCTTCTCAGAGCTGTTTGTGCAGCCACTCAAAACAGGGGAAGGAACAAAACAGGGGAAGGATCCCATCAAACCCACAGGATGCCCACAGGCTTTTGCAGCTCCTTTTGTCTGCCCCAGATCCATGAAGGTGTCGGATATGAGCACAGCCACACACACAGCTACAGAGGGGAGGGGGGGGGAAAAGCCTCCCACAGAGCCAGAAACCTCTGAAATTACAACAGCTACTTGGAGACACAACTGAGGAGGCCACAGTCTCTCATTTATTAAATTTGGGCACCAGGAACATCTCTGAATTTGAGTGCTCCAGGGTGAGGCAACAAGGGCTTGTTGCAAAATGTCCTCAAAGCCCTGAAAAAAGCTAAACCATTATTGTGATTAAGAACATGTCAGTGCTCAGCCATGAATGGAGTTGAAGTTGGATGGTCATGAGGAGCAGCCAGGTTTCCATAAGGTGATCATGCACCAACAGTTGAGGAACCAAAGAGCAGCAACTTCAGGTGAGTTCAGAGGAAGATTTAATGCCCAGAAATATTCCAGATGCTCAGTTAGGACCAAGAAGATCCAACTTTCAGAAGGTGCTTAAAACCAAGACAGATGAAAATGCATTCCAGACAGGAAGATGCTCTCCAAGCCCTGGTTTTACCCAAAAGCCTGGCTGTGGAAGCCTGCCCTGAGGCCCAGGGCAAGAACAAGGCAGGACTCCAAGCTCTGATGGAGCTGCAGGTTTATCTCCTGATATCATAGGATTTGTATGCAGCCAGGCACAATGGAGCTTTTGGCACTGTTGATTCTACAGAAGAGGCTGATCTTTCTGTGCTGGGATGTGCTGGGGCCCTGCCTGGTTCATGGGGGGAAAAAAAACCTACTCCATTTTTACCAATTTCTTAAAATCCAGCTGTAAAAATGTATCAAAAATCTTTGTTCATTATCATTCATCGATCACATGAATCATCAGGTGAAAACATTTTGGGGAAGTTCTGTGATGACACTAAATTGAGGGAAATTGCCTGCTCTGAGACCAGGCACTCACCAGGTGCAGAGCACCAGGCTCTGCTTCACCAGGAAAAGTCACTCCACACCCCAAAGGACGTAGCAGAGATGAAAAGCAGCAATTACCTGGATATTGCAGTGGGGAACTGATTAGCTGGATGCTCTCATGAGTCACTTTGTAAGTCACACCTCCCAGAACCTCAAAATAGCAAAGCACAGCTTAAGTAGGATCACAGAATCTTTTAGGTGGGGAAGCCCTCCAAGATCGTCAAGTCCAGTCACTCCTCCAGTGCTGCCAAAGCCACTCCTGACCCATGTCCCCAAGAGCCACATCCACACACCTGTGAAATCCCCCCAGGGATGGGGACTCCACCACTGCCCTGGGCAGCTGTGCCAGGGCTGGACAGCCCTTTCTGGGAAGAAATTTTCCCTAATATCCAACCTAAATGTCCCCTGGGGCAACTTGAGGCAATTTCGTCTTGTCCTGTCCCTTGTTCCCTGGGAGAACAGACTGACACCCACCTCACCACAACTCCCTCCCAGGCAGCATTACAACTTAAAAGACTTCTGATGGTACAATGGTCACTGAAATCTGTTTCTTCAGAAGACAAAGCAGAACCTGAGAATCCACGTAACCACAGGTTTCAAAACTGAACTGTGTCACATCTGAACCCTCTCACAGCCTGCTACAGGCAGTAACACCAGATTCTCTCAGCACTCCAAACAGAAGCAGCTCTGCAAATGCCACAGGCAGGAGCTCTGAGGCTCCTGATGATGTTTCCAACAGCAATATTCAAGATGTTTCACCTGCAGCTTTTCTCACCTTTGGCCATTTGTAATGGCTTGTTCCTCAGTGAACTTCCTCCTGTTTTATGCTGCAAGGCAATACTCCCCCACATCACAATACTTACACAGCCCATTTTCTGCACATCTGCCTGTTTTCACAAGCTTCTATTATCCTTATTATTTTTCAGCCTTGTGGGCTTTGCCAAATATCCCATGACAAAGTGCACAGGCCCCAGTTATTGAAGGGTGACAGGCACACAGGCAGGCACAGTGGCCACAGAGTGAGGCCACAGGAATTGAGAGTGCAGGACTAGAGCAGCTCCAGGTGATAAATGCTCCCAGTATCAACACATCCTTGTTAATTACTGCTGCTTCTGCATGGCGATTAATTAGGTAAAAGTGCTCCCAAGGCAGAATTCCACCCCAGTTCAAAGAGTACTGCTTTAACCCTTCTACACAAGTCTTTGGAAGAAATTCAACGCCTGTGCTCACATCTGTTGCACAGGACATTTTTAATGATCCTAGCAGGTAACTTTCACAACTTCCTTCACCAGAAGGATGCTAAAGGAATGCAAGGAGTCATGATCCAGGTTGCTTTTTCATAGGCAGAAAGGAAATACACGGGAAAAATATTTCTGCTTTAAAATTTCCAGCGGCCCCAGGAGACAGGAAGGGCCAAGTGGAGCACCCAGTGCTTCCTCCTGCCACGGACTGAGCACAGGACACCTTGCTCCTGTTTGCAGCCTGGAGCTGCAGGAGGTGCTCAGCTCATCCCTTCCACACCTCAACATCCCCCTGCATCCTCCAGAATTCCAGTCTCCTGTGAAGGTGAGACATGCACCCCAAACCACAGCAGGAGGGGGTTCCAGCACAGGACACTGCACTTAGTCCTGCTAATGCTTCCAGAGCAGGATTTCTCTTCCAACCCTGTTATCCAGGCATCAAATATCAGCCACACGTGTTTATTCTGCAAAGCAAGGCAGGCTCACACTGACAAATCTAAGCCTCATTTTAATAAATCCTGGGACTGAGTCAACACGACAATGCCAAAATAGGGAATGCTATTCTGGTTTTCCTACATTACAAATGCACATGCAGTTTTAAACCACAGAAAAGGGCAGAGAAAAGCAGGATTTAGGGATAGCCTTAGGTCCCTGTGTAACAGTAACACCAGAATCCAAGAAGCAGCAGAAAGAGGAGGAAGTAAAAGGCTTTTTGCTCAATAATCCATTAAACTCAAAATGAACCTAAAAGTGTTAAGTGCAATGTGAAACTGGGAAATAGAGACATGACTGATGTCATGGTCCAAAGGCCAAGGGGCAGCCCATAATAAAACTGATGTACAAACAGAGATTTTAACTGTATGCAAATTAACCTGTCCTGCAGGTGAATATTTTTTAGCACGTGGAGTAATAAATCTTGAAGTGATGCAGTACAATACTTTGGAAATCATCCCCTCAGGATTTTCTGAAGCATATACTGCTTTAGGTGTCTCAGGGTATTTTCTTAAAGAACTAGAATTAAATTACAAGTCGAGTGCATTTTTAGGCTGATATTCAGAAATTTGCTGCTTATCCCAAATTCTTTAAACTCAAGCATCTTCCTTTATAAAGACACTCAAGAATCTAGCTCAGATGAGCAGTAACTCTTGATTTATTTTTTTGGCATGAACAATATTCTTCAGAAACAGAATCCTGCACTCTTGATTTTGGTGGGTTAAATGCTTTCCAACAATTAATTCATTCATTAATACTTTTCAAATACTGTATGTTTAAGGTACGAACTTACACTTAGAACTATTTTCACAAGGCTGTGCTTTTAAAAACAAACTGCCTAGAATTGCAAAATCCTTCAATTGAAACACAGCCCCTTGAGAATAACTGGATGCTCCCAGTTCTGGTATAAGTTCAGTGTAAACAAGAAATCTTCACTCCTGTTAACACAGAGCTGCTTGTCCACACTTAAATCCTCTAAATGTGCCCACTGCTTTCTCCTGCTGGCACGAAATTGGCCTCAATTCTCAGGATTTCTATTCCTACACTTCCCAACTGCACAAAGTCCTGAAGGGTCACCAATCTTGCAATCATGGAATGGTTTGGGTTGGAAGGGACCTTAAAGCCCATCTTGCTCCACCTCTTGCCATGGGCAGGGACACCTTCCACCAGACCACGATGCTCCAAGCCCTGTCCAACCTGGCCTGAACAGTTCCAGGGATGGGGCATCTCCTCATAACTAGATTAGCAATAAATTTTAAAAATCTAAATAGTAATATGGCAGAGATAGCCAAGAACGCTGAAATTTTTTTAGTGACCTAATATGACAGAAGCTCAAAGCTTTGTTAAAAGTTGGTAGAACAATAAAGTTTAAGGAGCTGACCTTTGTCAACACTGACTTTGTTTCCAGTGGGTGGTTTGTTTCCAAACACTCCTTCCTTGTACATCAGAAAAATGTTAAGTGGTTAGAACACGAAATGGGAGCAGCCGGGTTATCTTGAGCAGCACACTGGGTTGTTTTCACCAAAAGTGTACCTTGGCCAGAACATCCTAAATGAGTCAGGGCTCTGCACAGCTCACCCTCACTTCTTATGTTCCTGGAATAACACAGTTCCATTTGTTTTGCTAAGAATTTTCTCCTTCACAGGAAAAGCACCATTAAACAATGTGTTCTCTAAATTAAAGGTGAAACCTGTGTGTTTTCTTCCTCCTCTGACAATAGATGATTTAAGATTCCCCAGAAAGGCTGAAGGGATCTGTTAAACCCTGTCAAGAGATGCAATGCTTGCTTGGAGAAACATGCCATCAGAGACACTTCCAAAACTGAGAGGGATTGGAAACCTCTGATTGGAAAGTGAAGCATTCCACCCTCATAACACAATTCTTCTGTAAAACAACAACAAAAAAACACAACAAAGAAAGCAAGTGCCAGCTAATTCTCTCATCTTTCTAAGAACTTATTCCAGTCATGTTGATCCAAGGATTCTAAAACCCCAAATATTCTAGATAACATATCCTGTTCTTGCTGGCAATGATATACATCCCCAATCTTCATCAGTGTCTGTCTGAAGACAGAACAAAGGTGAATTTTCCACTGAAATGCCTAAATGTGAATCTGAGTACCTTGCCTAGCAAATGAACACAGTGCAAAGACAACACAACAGCTGTATGGCCAAGATGAAGGGTGTAGGACAGTCTGAACAAGTCACACCTTTTCCCCAGAGCTTGGCATCTTTGTAGTGCAAAGTTATTAGAGCTTCCAGAAAGCCAAGGGAGATATATTTTCCTTTGAAGTTCTCCTTGGCACAAGGCACTGCACGTATCAGAAGGCACCCAGACACAGATGATACAGCATTTAAAAAAAACCTTATAAACTCATCTATTTCATGAACCTGCACGTAGAAACTTTGTCACTGCCATGGGCATGTTACAACTTTCTCCCTGGTGTGAGCTAAAGTTCCATGAAAGAAAAAACTCTTTTAAGGATCTGGAGTGAAACCCAGGGATGAATTCTCCTTCAGCCAATCTTTAGAAGGGCTGTGGTGTTGAGACTTCAAGAGAAGCATCTCCAGCTTTCACATCCCATCAATTTAAGAGCTACAGAACACAGTAAGCACAGAATCACTTCAAAAGTACTTCAATAGCTTCATGAAGTGTTCAAATGAAAGACCCCAAATTCTGCAGCAGATGAGAAACCAGCCAGATCATGCTGAGCAAGCACACTCCAACCTATTCAAGCCCTGATAGTGCTTAACCAGGCTCAAACTTGCTGTTTGAGAGTCTGACCTAACAGTTCTACCCCAGCTTGAGACAACAGGGAATACAGGAAAGTCTCTGGATGGGCTCTTCCACCTCTCAGGCAGGTCCAGGCTCTCCTGGTTCTCATCTATTACTGACTCCTTTAGGAGCAGATCACTTCAGAAGGGGAACAAGCACAAAGTTCAGAGAAATCTGCTCCAGTTGCTGCAGTCAAGTACCTGTGCTTTTGATCCTTTGGGGGCAACAATCAACCATGGGGAAAGAACACAGGGAAGAGACAAACTGACAAGGCTGCAATCACTCTCCCTCCAGAGCAGGAAATACCCACAGATGTAACTATTGCCTGATGAGCACAACAGCCAGAACATTCACCTTCCTTGGCACAGGAACTGGGAGAACTGACAGCACATTCCCCCCTGTCCACATTATTGGGAATAACCCTTCTTTGAAAGGGTATGGATGGTGTGATACACTGACATCTGAAGGAGGGACACATGAAAAGAGATCCACTGTGACAGGCACTTAGGGCATGACTTTTCTTCATGGATTTTCATTCAGAAACCACTCCTTGAACAGCACAACCTTGACACTCACTGAGTGGCACAGAGCTCTTTTCCTAACAGCAGCAATCCCAGCTCATGGACCATCTATAATACATGTTGGGATGAGGAAGTTCAGCATGGAGAAATAAATTTTCCAAGGACACCTTGCTGTGGCTTGTAAGAAAGACTGAGACAGACTTTTGATCACAGCTTGCAGGGACAGGACAAGGGGCAACAGCTTTAAACAGGAAAAGGGTAGATTTATGTTCGACATAAGGAAGACAATTTAAAAAAATTATTTATTTATTCTTCCCTGTGATGTCAGACACTGGCACAGGGTGTCCAGAGAAGCTGTGGCTGCCTCATCCCTGGAAGTGTCCCAGGACAGCCTGGATGGGGCTTGGAGCAACCTGGTCCATGGAAGGTGTCCCTGCCCATGGCAGGGGAGGGAGTGGATGGGCTTTAAGTCCCTCCTCACCCAAACCATTCTGGGATTTGAGGATTCTCTTGAAATTCCAGGTTTAAAGTCATAACAACTACTCTAATGTCAGAAGAGTGTCTTCAGTTTCTCAAGCTCTGACCCTGGTGAGAAAAAAGAGGCAGTTTTTCTCTCAAGGAGGTTATTCCTCCTCACAGTAAAAGAACTTCAGGTCACATTTTCCAAAGATCTGGGATACTCCCCCCCCCCCCCCCATCCCATTGTTTCCTGACATTTGGGGCACCACTGCACTTCACTTGTTTTTACCTTTGGGTAAAACAAGACAATTCTAGAGCAGCTTGTACTTTTGGGAAGGGATAATTTAACTCCACAGACAAAGCCTTTATTCCTTGTCTATTTTCCATGACCCTCAAGCTCTATTGCCCTCAGCACAGATACTTAAGTCAGTTTAATGGTTCTCATACCCATCAAGCTTTTATGGTCCTGCCCTGCTCGTGCTCGTGCCAGCAGTGTGTGTGTGGCCACAGAATGACTGAGATCAAGGAAAAACTCTGGTTACAAGAGAATTTTTGCAGGTTTTTTTCTTCCAACCAGATCCAATTCCCAACTTATTACATGTCCCAGCTGCACACCCAGCAATCACAGCCAGGGTGTGAAAATGAAGCTGTGTAATATTAGCACTGCAAGTGAGCTGCTGTGAGGAGAGGGGATGTTACAGGGTTTTTTTTCCTTGCAAACTTCTGCTGCCCAAGCTCAAATATCAGCAAAAACTACTCTACACTTTTTACATACAGATCCTTTTTAATGCTGGGAAATTCCCTACAGTGATCCTATGAATGCCATCCCTCTCTGAACTGGACCATGCTTCAGTTCACTGCAGTGAATCCTTCCCTGCACGGGGAAGAGCTTTTTTCCTGTAGGACACAGCTGTGTCACAGACACAACCCACTGGATTTAGGAGTGCATTGAAGTCCCATTTTGGGAAAGCAATTCAATAAGAGGTCATGGGAGGCAACTAAATTAAGAGCACTTTTGACAAATGTTGTTAATCCAATGCTATAAAAAGGACCTTGCGTGCCAAGGGCTAAGTTTTTGAGAACTATATTAAATAAGAGCCAAGAAAAAAAAAAACAAAACTGTTTGGCAGGGAAAGGGAACAGAAGGCAGCAGAATTCAGAAAACATTCCCAAAATACTGGAAAGAAGCATATTTTTTGGTTTTTAAGTAAGAGAAGCCAGGCTGGGAGAGCAGGGGGTGTTCACCTGGAGAAGAGAAGGCTCCAGGTGATGTCTCACAGCACCTTCCAGTGCCTAAAAGGGCTCCAGGAGAGCTGCAGAGGGACTGGGGACAAGGGATGGAGGGACAGGACAAGCTTTAAGCTTCCAGAAGGCAGAGTTAGATGGGACATTGGGAAGAAATCCTCCCCTGGCACAGGCTGCCCAGAGCAGCTGAGGTTGTTCCATCCCTGGAAGTGTCCCAGGCCAGGCTGGACAGGGCTTGGAGCACCCTGGGACAGTGGAAGGTGTCCCTGCCCACGGCAGGGGCGGAGCTTTGAGGTCCCCCCCAATCCAAACCATTCCATGATTTGTTCCATGATTCTATGGCATCTGAGAGAAAAGGGCACCACAAGCATCTGAGTGTGGCAGAAACAGACCAAGGCTGCTTCCTTCAAGCAACATATTTTTCTTAAAGGTGGCAGAGAATAAATAGATAGCAGGAAGATTCAATAAAATTCAGCAGCTTCATCATTTCCCAATCATTATCTTCAAAAATTAATAGCCAGGCAAAA
>VZTB01013970.1:8848-39888 GCA_013397245.1 Thryothorus ludovicianus | reverse complement strand
AAAAAAAAAAAATAGAATGAGTTGAAATTCTTAGAGACACTTATTTTTTTGCAAGAAAGAATTAAAGAAGTTGTCAAATAAAAAAAACCAAAGGCAGTAAGACATCCAACTGAAATGACAAAAGGAAGTGGTAAAGCAATCACTGAATCACTGTACTGGGAATTTGGCAAAACTCTTGTGAGCTACCAGAGAACTTGTGACAATTGCAGAGGAAGGGACAGATGCAGGATACATGGAATGTAGGGATACATTTAGGATCCTTGTAATATACATGTAGGATACATGTGACAGAGGTGTAGGACATCTGCAATATTTTCATCTACACCTACCTTGTTCCCTAAGTCTACCTATCCCCATTTCAGAGAGGATTCCTGAACACAGCTGCTGTATTTGGATGAACTCAGCTCTAAATGCCAATCCTCAGGCCTCAGTTGCAACCCCAAAGGAGGGCACAAACTATGCCCTATCTTTTGTACAGTCATGCATTTGTAGAAGATTTTTAAGATGCATTTCAGGTGGTTTTCAGCAAGTTGCAAGGGACAAGGCTGTGACTGGGAAGACAATGACACGCTGGAGAAAAAAAAATAAAATTTTTACTTAGAAGAATAATAAACAAAAGTATTCAAGGGCAATGACTGAAGACACTGGTGGAGAACACATGCATTTTTCTTCCATATAAGATTGCTGTTCTCTGTGGCTGAACGAAGCACCCAAATTGCTTTTGCTTTTCATCATTTGTGTATTTTGGGGAGAAGGGGGTGGCTGTAAAGCCAGGTTTGGCACCCTCAGCCTGCAGCACAATTCAAACACCTGCCCACAAACCCACTCCTTTATGCAAACATACCTTTAACAGTTTTGACAAAAACTTGTTTCTCTTTGCTGGGGTCCTTTTCTTCTATTAGAATTCCATGGAAAATGCGCCCAAACGTGCCTAGGAACAGAAGATCCCATTAGCAATGTGTGGTTAGGAAACACTGATAACATTAGGAGTATCTTAAGCAAACAGTACCTTTCACAGCAGAAGGTGAGGAACACCTGCAGTTAAAGTGTCTCTAAACCTTGTAAAATCACCAGGACAGAACCCAACTGCTCTCCAAGCAAGACAGGGATTCACAACTACAGGCAGTAAATGCTGAAGTTTTACATAAATAAAACTTAAGGGGACAAGCATGAGAGTGAACTAGTGAGAGCAGCAGAGCCCAGTGAAATCAAATATCAATATGATGATGGTTTATTTGTGGCACTTCAGTCAACTCCCTGCACTAAGAACTCCAGTTCCCTTTTCTCACCCACCCAGTCTGGAATTCTAAGCCACGGCACTTTCTCACAAGGACCAAGTTTTTTTGGAAACATTGACAAGGAAACAGCAATTCTGGCCAGCCAGCACACGTGGAACACTTTGAAATAGCCAGCATGACATTATTCACAAGCTTCACCTCAGCTGGAAGGTGCTGGGTTTGTCTGGAGGTCCTTCAGACTCTCCAGCATTTTTCCATTCATGAGATGTTTCTGATGCTACTGCAGGGGCTGGGCTGAGAACAACTGGCAACACACAGAGAATAAATTGGTTTTTACTGCTCAGCTTGACAACACTTTTCTGCACCAAGGTGTGCATCATCTCCACAGTCTATTCCAGCACTACAGCTCCTTCCCAGGGATTCCTCCTGCCTGATTAGGTTGAAAGATCTTTGACAGTATGAAATACTGGTCTTATTTGTTTCTAAATACCTTAAACAGGGGCAGTCCAGTATTTCTGTCACCTACCCTGGGGCTGCAAGGAAACCCTGCATGACAGGGGTCTTCAAACTGCAATCTCACCAAGCAGCAGTTGAACTTGAGAGACTCTCGGGCAACCACAACACCATGAATTACCTAAAAGCAACTAAAATCCTTCTGTCTTGGTTCTTGAAGACTTCGAGGAAGTGCCTAAATATGTGTTTCCAAAATGTTAAAGCAGGTGGAGCTATGGAAGCCACGTGAAGTTTATAATGAATGTGGCCAAGAGCTGTAAAAAAGTTCCATGCATGCATTTCCTTTATCCCCTTCTTCCCCTCTGAAGCTCTTTTGTTCTTCAATGGCAGAGACTCAACACCACTACGATCCTGGACTAAAACTGGTCAGGTCTTCTAAGTCCTCTGACATGTGGGTGTGGCACTGGGGGACACGGGTGAAACTGGCAGTGCTGGGAGAATGTTTGGACTCAATGACCTTAAAGGGCTTTTCTAACCTTAATCACTCTGATTAACTTTTGAAGGTTCTGACTCAAATTAACAGCTGGAGGCTAAGAAACGAGATTCCAGGATTAACTGGGTCCAAACTGCATTCAGCAGCTCCTTGTGCCTCATCTGGCAGAACAGGACAGCTCTGCCACCAAACATCTGAAGCGCTGCTGGGGCACTGAGTCACTTCTAGTCATGGATGACTCCCAACATTCCAGCTCCAGGCAGCCCAAAAAAAAGCACATCCCATGTGCCAAGGAAGGTTTTTGTAGAGCCCACACTGGAAGTAAGCACGGAGCTGCCTCCTCAGAGGTTCAAGGAGCACACACTGAATGAGGATAGGAACATCCTCCACAGCTGCTCAAACACCAAACATTCTGCCTCCAAAGGATGAGTATCTCCAATCTCCAGCTTTGGGAGGTTTGATTTCTCAGTGAATAAAAACTTGAAATTGCAGCAGTAAAGGTGAATGACAAAGGAAATGAAATATTTAAGCCTATTTTTCAAATTCAGTATCAATAAGAATCAACTCATGTTGTGCATGAACATTTTCAAAGTGCACATTAAACAAAGAGTGAACAATTTCAGAGCTGGATGATCCTTGTGGGTCCTTCCAACTCAGGATATTCCATGAAAACAGTAAGTAACTTCTGAATCTTTTATATCAGGGCTGTAAATATTGCAGCTGCTGATTAGATCTCCAAATCAAAGTTATCAAACTGAGCCACCAAATTTGGACAACTGAAGTTTTTCTGGGCTTTGGGTTGGTTTTGCTTTGATTTTTATGTTGTTAAGAGCAGCTCTCCTGTAGGAAATCCCAGAAGTGAGTTACCTTGGCACTGAGAGCCCTGACTGATTTGATTACCTCTCTCCTCAGCCACCCTTCATTTCAGGGAGCAGGTCATCAAGACAGACAAGCTGAAGGATTTACTGAGCACGCCTGGTTGCTCCCTCAGCCTAATGAATTCTGGAAGGTTCTTTCCCCACACCCCACACCCCAAATGCAAACATAACTCATCATTCCTCCCCTTCACTGAAGCCATGAAGATCAGAAACATCACCCTTGAATGATTTCACAGAAATCTGTAAATAAATACCTATATATTTGTATTTATGTATCTACATCATGTTGTAGGAATGAAGTGTCTGAGTGCTCTAAATACCTTCCTGGAGCACATCCTTGAGGGTGATCCTCTCCCTGGAGATGGCTATGTCCTTCACTTTAGCTTTGGCCTCCATGAGAGTGACACTTTTCAGATCATTCTTCTCTATCCGCAATGTGGGATAACCTGAGGAGCCAGCAGAGCCAAACAATCCAACATAAATACCCTTGGAATGAGAACAGGCATAGGGCTTCACCTCTGACCACCTATGGCTGCACACACAAGGGAGCAGCATGATTTTAAATATATTAAATCATAATTTTAGAAAGATGAGAGTATTTAGCAATGAAAAACACAAGAATAATGATCTGCAGGGAAAGAAATCACACAGAAATTCTCTGTAGTGTCATGCAAACAACTTTTATTATTAACTCCAGGTGAAGGAAATTCCTGTATTGAAGGTGATCAACACTGCACTGCCCTCAGGAGGAGGAAGTAGACTGTTGGAAAACTTGGAGCTAGGAAGATGCCTTACCCCAACAGGATATCAATAAACTACCAGTGCCCTCTGCTGGCACTTCCAGACATCTGGATACACCAGCAGAGCCAGAAAGACCAGAATGTTTTTGTACGTGTGTATGAATTATTAGAGAAATCTTGAGAATTACTCTGATAATACCTTCCTCAGAATTTAAATGTTACTGAAAACAAAACCGTGCAACTGTGGAACGACCAAGAATGCCAATTCTGCTTTTTTCACACATTCAACCTTTTTTTCTCCTAATTTTCACCATGTCCAATCTGCAGCTCCTCCCATGGGGCAGCTCTGAGCTCTTCTCTCCATGACCAGGGACAGAAGGACCCCAAGGAATGGCTGGGGCTGTGCCAGGGGACTTTGGGTTGGATATTAAGAAAAGGTTCCTCCCCCAGAGAATGATGGGGCACTGGAGCAGCTCCCCAGGTAGTGGGCACAGCCCTAAGGCTGCCAGAGCTCCAGGAGCATTTGGACAATGCCCTCAGGGATGCACAGAGCGGGATTGTTGGAGTGTCTGTGCAGGGCCTGGGGTTGGACTGGATGATCCCCGTTGGTCTCTTCCAGTTGGGATATTCTGTGATTCTGTGGTATCAGTTACCAGATCTGTATCTAAACTGCTGCTACCCTTCCTTTCCTGCTCTCTTCAGCTATTTTATATCGTTTCAAGCAAAGTGCAGGGCAACAGGAGATGGCAAGAATAACACAACCATCGGGATTGATGCACATGGCATCACCTGCTTTAGCAACTGATCCCAGGGCTGAGTGGATACATCCTGTTCTCTCCCTCTCCTCTGCTTGAGGCAGGCTCTGCCCAGTGCTAAAACAGATGCTTCACAGCTACTGAAGTCTGGCTGGCTGACTGCTCTGGGTGCAGTGAGACCAACCCAAGGGACAAACACAGTCTCATGCTCCTACGACCCCAAACTCACTCCTGACTATGGAGTGACTGGGTAAAACAAAGTGTGTGAATTCAAGAGGTAAAGTGACGGAGGCAGAGAATGATTCCTGCTCTTGCCTTGCCACCAAAGCAGCGTGGCAGGAGGCTCTGTGCTTAGATTAACACTTACTGGTTACTGGGGTGGCGTTGTTGGGCGTGTCAGCCCTCAGGTACTGCGTGGTCTGCGTGGAGGGCTGTGACAGCCCCTGCGAGCTGCTGCTGTCACTGATGCTGTGGGGAAACAAAAATGCACATCAGCATCAGGGTTTGACACTGCCACACACTCCAAATTACCCTGGTGAGGTCAAAACCAGGAGATTTTCCAGGCAAGACTTTGAATGAGCAGAGTTTTTGAAGTCTCTCACATGTGAAAATGTATTTCAGGTCTCTCAAAAATCTTGGCACTAAAGTATGAACAGCTTCCTCCTATTTGATTTCCAGGATCTGCTCTATCTTCTAGTACTTCTCCCCACTTTTGAATAATCAAAGTGATAAAACATTCCTTGCCAGAACCATCCTGTTGTACCAAGAACAGCTATTATATTGCAGGGAAGATTTGCACACATTTCTCTCATGGCACTAATGTCCCAGTCAGATGAGGGCTCTATTTTCCAGCCAAAACAGCTCTACCCTACTTTATCACTCCCCTCCTTGAAGGCATCTGTTGCCCCTTCCAGCACCACCTGAAAAGTGCTTTTTGAGATGTTTTCTTTGGGCAGAAGGACCAGGGGTCCACAGAGTATCTGTGAAACAGGTAAACCACAGCCTAAACCACAGCAGGCTGACTTTTATCTTATTTTCACCACAAAAAGGGCTGTTGAAGCTGTAATGGACCAAGACCCTGTTAGCAGGTCAGATGGCAGGGCCAGAAGCCTTTTTCATGTTCTCCCCCTACACACACACATAAATGTGCCCCCCTTTGATCCAACTTCAAAGCTTCTCCACTGCTGACTGTATCGGGAGGACAAAGAGGAAACTGGTTTGGGATACAACCTCTGCTTTACCAAATAATCAACATTCAAGATTTCTGGGGCTGGTGCTGAGCACTAACCAAGCAGTGCCAGTCCTGTAGGATTGTCAGAGATGGCTAGTGATGCCCTCCAGGCCCACTGCTACCTTTGAAACCAGGCTTCCTTTAAAAATCAGAAATCCAAGGCCACTCTTCCCCATTATATCACTACCATGGATGCACCCACTCAATTTTTTTCTTTGGAATAGAATCTCCTGAATCTCACAATACAAACTTAACTCATTTACAGCTGGCTCTGTCTCTCCCTGGAACTTCTTTTTTACAGTAATTCCCCCTTTCCCTGTCTTCCAGGTGCAGAGTTCCAGCACAGCATTTAGCACAAGTCTAAAAGCCACAGATGCTGATCTAGCTCCTCCCTTTTAACTTCCTCCAGAGTTTTTGAATGAATATTCTTCGGTACTGGCAGCTTAATGTGAACTGTTCCCACTACTGCATCCATGAGCTGCTTCAGTATAACCCAGTCTGCAGCAAGCTCCCCAGGAAGGAGAGTCTTGGAATGGTGACCACATCAAACACCAAAGCACAACTTGCATTTCCTTTTCTTGCCCTGGCTGGAAACTCCTTTTGTAACCTGATCGCCCACTAGCCCCTCGGATTCCTTTGGCTGGAGGCAAGTGTGAGAAAGGAATTATTCTTTTAATGCTCGTTGCAAGATTGAAATACTCCCTTTTGGGTTGGCTTCATTCTGGTTTTTAGGTTTAACTGGCTTCCCGAGCTTCCTCACTTGCATATTCTGTCAGCTGCTTGAACGATGCCTCCTTGCTTTAATGACTCCCATTATCCTGCTGTTAAGCCATGCCAGCTTTCCTTGGCACTTTTCCAGAGCCTTTGCTCCGAGGTTTGCAGCATTTGCTCTGCACTTCCAATACAATGTTCCCAAATAATCCACGTGCAGCCTGTAAACTCAGCTGCCTGGCTTGAGCTCCCAGTTAACAACCTCCTCGGTTTTATTTAGTTCTGGGGGTTGAAATTAAGAGCACCAGTGGGTTTTCCAGGCTCTGTTGCTCCTGGGAGGTCGTTAACCCTAATGACATTGTCATATTCCATTCAGGAAACTTTTACAGAAATAGTTTGATATTATTCACAAACAAAATCAGAAATTCATGCTTCCCTCTGTGAGTTTGTTCAAAACAAACCCCACAACTCCTGATTTTCAGGCACATTTTGCTTCTGTTACATCTCTTCTCTGGCACTGCCTGAGCAACAGCTTTTACACAGCAGCACATCCACAGTTCTGCCAGGCCAGGCAGCTTCAGGCTCAAAAAATAAGTCATCACATAATGAGCTAAACTGCCAGAAGTGTACAAACTTCACAAAATCACACAATGGTCTGGGTTGGAAGACACCTTGAAGATTATCTCATTCCAATCTCCTTCCAGGGACAGGAAAAGTCCCCTGAACTTATCAGTAAGATATAGAATGACTCAGAGCAAATTATTAACACCTGCAAACCACAGAGATGGATTTTTAGCTTTATCTCCATAGAAGGGCAGTTGGTTTTTTAGGATTTTTACCTTTCATCTCCACAAAAATGCAGTGCAATGGAGTAGATGGAAGGATATGTGATCACACTGCTGGGATGGGCACCTCAAAACCTCAGAGATGACACTATGCCACATCAGAAATGGAATGTTTTTCCTTTCTGAATTAAAGGAAGCTGCACACCCTTTTACACCTTCAGCTGATTAAAACCCCTCCATCAGACAACCAGGCACAAAGGAATTGAGGAAGGCTGGCAAGTTCATTTGGTTACAACCAACTGAGAAACCACAACTGCTCAATGCAGTGGCACTGCCAAAGCCACACGGGCTGGGGACACCAGAGGAGGGAATGGCAGGGAGAAAGTTGAAAGGAAAAGATGAATGGATGAAGAGGAAGATGAAAAGATAAAGCTACTCCATGAGGCTGCAGGCAGCACAGAAGCAGTTCAAGACACCCTTTAGTTCAAGATATCCTTTCACAGGGGTGACCACCCACACTGCTTTCCAAAGGATCCAGTTTCACACTGCCTGCTCCTGAACAGTTGCATCTGATGCAGGCTGCTCACACAGCCCCAGTCCACCTGCTTTTCCAGCCTCCCTTCTCTCGGTGTCTAATCCCCACTCCAGTGCCCTTGGACTCATGTTACAAGTCCCTTTTCCATGAATGTGCCACTGGTTTTCCGGACTGGGAATATATTTGGGAGAATCCAACACTGCCAGTTTTATAACCAAGCACTTGGAATGCTCAGACTGTACCCTAAGGCCAAACTGAACACTGGAAAATCAATCAAAGTAGGGAATACTGAAATTCAGTCTCCTGCAGGTGTCAGTAAAACCCAAATGTTTCCATGCAATCATGTATCATGGAATGATTTGGGTGGGAAGGAACCCTGGAGCCCATCCAGCCCTACACCTTCCACTGTCCCAGGCTGCTCCATGCCCTGTCCAGCCTGGCCATGGAAACTTCCAGGGATCCAGGGGCAGCCACAGCTTCTGTGGGCAAACAGTGCCAGGCCTCACCACCCTCACAGGGAACTATTTCTTCTCAATAACCCACCTAAGGTAAAATAAAGGTAAAAACTTTCTGGTCAATGGGAAGCCATTCTCCTTTGTCCTGGTATTCCAGGTCCTTGTCCAGGAGCTCCTTTAGGCTCTGAAAGGGGCTCTAAGGTCTCCCTGGAGTCTTCTCCAGTATGAACACCTCCAGCTCTCCCAGCCTGCCTTTCCAATGTGCCCAAGTCAATTTTTCCTTCAATCCTGAAAATCCCTGCGGATCTGATTCTGCCTGAATCTTCCCACTCCACACAAATATTCTGGCAAAACTTGAACAACTCTTCCACCTCATAAATAGCAGAGCATCTGCAACTGCTGCCTTTCTGCAGCACAGCTCTCACCACAACACCACACAGGCCTGTCAGCTAGAGCTTGCCATCGAGAGCAGAAACTGCGAACTACCACAGAATGCTCATTTTGAGACCCAACTCCCACAGATCTGAGTGAATACGTCCCAAAACCACACTGGGAAAGCTTGAACACATACCTGTCATCCAACTCTATCCTTTTCATGCTGTGGAGGTGCAAGACAGCCAGGATTATTGCCACCAGGAATATCACAGCACAGCACACACCCACACTGATATAGAACACCCGGGTCGAAGTGGTGGGAGCTGCGTTTACAGGATCGACTGCAACAGATGTGGAGAGTTACTGAACCCTTCTCAAAAAGGAGTAAAAAACAACAAAAAACCCAAACAAAACCCTCAAGAAATGTCATTATGTTAGTTTGTTACAGCAACACAAGCAGAGGGTTGGAGGCAGGGAGAGGCAGCAGCCTCAGCCTTCTCAAATGTTCAATAAGGCATTCCTGGAGAACAACCCTGGAAGAGACAGTGGGAGGTAAAGAGAGCACTGAGAACTCATTCCCACTGCTTTCCAACAGCATTTGGGCAAAAATTTTGGGTATTATGGAGCCACAATCAGCCAATGACATTTCCAGAGAGAAGGGGAGGAAAGGAAACTACCTCATTCTATTCCTTCAACAGTGATAAACTAAAACAGCAAACCAGACAGGTCAAGAAAATAGATCAGAGTCATGTACAGAAACCAGAGCCCCCAAGATGTGATATAAAAGTTGTTACAACACTTGGAATAGGGTTTTTTCCTCTTCACCAGTTAAAACAATTACCAAAAAAACACTGCAATACTGGGTATAGTACAGACTACCTGGGGACCATTTTCCTAGGGAAAGCTGGGGAATCAAAGCACATATAAAGTTTTTCAGTTTTTGCATCCCAAGTTGTACATTCAGGATTACTTACAGATAGCCTTGCTGCTGTTTTTATCAGCTGTTGGAGATTTGACTTCTGGTTCAAGCTCTAGAGAGATGAGAGAAAGCCATTAAGTTTGGAGTACATTTATTACTGTAGCCCTTCACATTGCCTCAGGTATGGAAAAATGGATCTGCTTTTCCAAAGAGAAGAGCTGACAGAAGGACTACACTAATCCCCACATTTCCATTTAAACATCTAACCATGGCAGAATTAAAATCACACTGAAACACACAGGTCAGGTATTTCACCAGTGCAGGGTGGCAAGGCTTGAACCCACTGAATCCATGTAAAACCCTGCAGCTTGACCAAGGTCCAAAGCAGCAGAAAGAAGAGGTGCAGAGGATGTGCTTGCTAAGGCACTAAACAAAGACCTCAGAATCAGCTCCTACAGGAGAGAAAATCATTGCTGGGATGTTCAGTCAAGACTACCCTGATCTTTGGCAGGAAATCCTGGCTCCAGTCTAATGCTGCTCATCCTGGCAAGGAGTCAGAGATGCAACCACAGGCACTGTGCCATCTCAGCTGATGCCAGTCAGGAGTCAAAGAGTTAAAGCAGAAGAATGGAAGAGGTGATGTCCCTTTAAATACTCATAAATATGCAAGTGAAGGCAGGAGGACAATACTCAGCTCCTGTGTGGTAGCAGTGCTTTAGAAAGTGGGTAAATAAATTCTCATTAAGCTCACTCTGAGTCTGGCTACCAAGAGGAGCAGTGCAAACCTGGGGAATGCAGGAGATGCCTGCAATGAACCCCCCTGGGGATCTGCAGGCAGCTGAGGGAACCCCACGGATTTCTGCAGCTGCACAGGCACAGTCCCACTTGCACAACCCCCTTCTTGCTCTCAGCTGTGTCCAACACAGCACAGCCCCTTCCCACTCCTTGGTAAGCCAGTGCAGCTTAGGAAAAAGTAATTCAAGGGAGGGAAAAATCAGAGTTTTTCTTTTTTGATCCCTTTTTTGAACTTTAGGAGGAACTATCAGGAATGCTCTGAACAAAACCACTAGCAAGCTGCTGCACATTCCTAACTTTTGCATTAAATCCCATCAGAAACTCCCATAAGCTCCACACCAATCAAAGCCATTTTTAGTTTTTATGAACCTGCAGAAATGAGATCTTTGTAAGGATAGTTCAGGCAGTGGCTCTGTCTCACCCCTCAGAGTAATCTGTGGAAAGCTCCATCACACATTCACAGCTCAGTCAGCTGTGAATGGATCAGCAGGGCTGACTTCCTCTACCTGGAGTATTTGAAAAAACACCCAGAAAAACATGAAATAAAGGTAAAAATATCAACATTACCAGCTAGACTTCCATTTTACTAGAAATTGCTACACACTTTGAATTAAGAATGGTCTTCCTGAAGCCTCAATGCAAGGAACATGAGTATCCCAATGTTATGTGCTACAAGGCATGGTTGGCTCTTCCATCCACACCTCCCCCAAGCTCATCCTTAGATATTTATACTCAAGAAAAGTGATAAATCCTCCTATGGAAAGACAGCTTCTGTCCTCAAAAGGCTCCAGGGAAGCTGAACAGAGGCAAGAAGAGGTGCAAAGAAAGAGGTGGCCATCCCCAAATACAGCCTTGGAGTGGAACACGACAGGCATTTTTAAGGAGGGCAGAGCTCTTGGGATTCTCCAAAGTAATTTTTTTCTGATGCCTATGAAAATACTAGAAAATCTTATGAAAATTCTAGGAAGCAGCAACAGCAAACAGGAACAATCCAAGAATAAATGATGCTTGCAGATTCCAAAGTGGTAACGCAGAAGAGTCAATTTAGGATTTCCAAAATCTGGATTATCTCCCAAGATCGTTTTGTGCTTCACATCTAACAGACTAACACCTCCTACACTCACTAAACAGCCAATTTTGTCACAATTTATAAACTAAGTAGATTTTCTTGGTAATTCTTAGAACAATTTGTATTCACAGAATGCTGCAGTTTTGAGGGAACTGTTTTTTTCTTTCCAAACAGAGAGAAAATGCTTTTTGTTATATATCTATAAAAAGGTCTATCAGTGCAGTGGAACTCTTAGGGAAAGCTGTTCATTCTTCTGCTTTAACCAAAGTCCCCATTCCTCTCTGAGAGGCAGAATTTTACCTGGTTCCTTCAGATCTTCCCCAAAATTCACTCTGTTACTCCTGTCCTGAATCATGCACCATCCCACTCCCTTTTCCTGTCACACCTATACAGTAAAAAACTTAAATACCCAAAACGGAATCTCTTACTTTTGTAGCACATTTTCCTTCGTTTGAAATTTAAAACTGTGATGTTTTTTGAGGAATTTACAGTTAAGTTGAGCTGCATCAGTATTGTGACGTCGGAGTCGAGTCTGCCGGTGCAGGAGAGTTCGACACGGAACACTGGGAACACAACACAGGGGTTACAGGGACTGGCAAATTCTCAGGCACTGCCATGAGAGAACATTGAAAACAGGCCCTTTGGAGATGATGTTTATGAAGCACATCAGAAATTATGATTATAAATTATGGTTATAAATTATGATTATAAATTATAAACTCGACACTAAGAAATGCTGTTTTAGTCTTCAGATATTAATGCATTATAGGACACTGATTTTAAATTAATTTTTGTCCATTTTATTAAGTGTTCACAGATTACTAAAACTGCATTTGGGGCTAAATTGTCAATATTCACCCAGGAGTTGGATGGGGGTGGGGAGTTTACCTGAGAGGGTGCGAGGAACTTCTCCTTGTAGAGAAATGTTAGCCTGGGGCAGAGCCATAGCCATGGGATCATGGACCTGAAATCCCAGTTTATACTCAACCTGTAACAACAGTTGGGAGAGAGAAAACACATCAGAAATCTGCTAGGAGCATAAAGAAATGCAACAGCCTTTTTCATAATTTGGAAATAAAATAACATACATTATTTTCAAGGAGTGCTGGTAATTTTTGGCATCCATATTCCAAGTTTTTAGGTTGACATTTTAGTATCAAGACTTTTGTGACAGTTCAAATTGGGAAAGCTAAAATAGAAGCTACAAAATCATTCCTTCAAATGTGGGGCTGAATTCGGGGTGCTTGTGCTAAAAAAATTCTCTCACAAACCTCACTCGATGATACTTTTAAACTTATTTGTTCAAAAGTCAGTTTCTTAAAGTTGCTAGAATTTAAAAATTCCCCCTCCCACAGTCAGTTTTACAAACAAAATTGCTTAGAAATAGTTTATTCAACTACAGTCAAGATTTGGTTTCCACTTAAGAAGCTGACTTTGCAAACATTCATGCAAAAAAAAAGTACAGGACCTAGTTTAAGTCATAAGCTCCTCTTGGAAATTCACACTATCCCTCCACTCACAGCTGAATAAATTTGCTTTACTTTGTTCCAGTAGTTTACTCCCCCCTTCTAAAATATAATATGGTTAATTTCTGTTATCAGTTTATATTTCAGTCAAGATGCCAAGTGAAGAGACACAACTCAGTGTCTGAGCTCCTCCAAGTCACACTAAACCAAGTTGGAATGGAAGATGCTGAGGGGTGGAATCACAGGAATGGGAAGCAAGGCTACACCAGCTCCAAAATTCCTCCTCAGAATTCACAGCCAGGCCCAAGGAAACACAGGGCAGGGCCAGCAATGCAGGGAGCCTCAGCTGAAGCTGTGACAAGGGAGCTCCTACTCAAAGGACAAGTGACTGAACTGTCACCGTGCATGTGGAATATGGGATTGGGGCTGGCTGGCACTCAACCCAACCCCACTGCAGGCCAAAAGTCACTGCTCTCAACAAGTTACACCTCAAAGGGAAGAACAACAGCAGAAATCTTCAGGACCTGCACTGGGGGACTTGTTTAATGCTACTGCTCCTACTGCAGCCTTTCCTACTTAAGGGCAGAAGAACAACCATCACTCAAGCTTAAAAAAACAGAATGAACATCTGGCAGAGACTAAACAGATCATTTCATGTATGAAAATAAATTGTTAAGTAACTGGAAATGCTTCAGAATGTAAGAGCATATGCAATCTCTCTGACAGCTGCTGCTGCATGCTCCAGGCACAGTGATTAAGTGACATAAAAACCCTTTCCATTTAATCAGGGCTCAGTAATAACATAGTGGATGCTGCTTTTATAGGCTCTCCTTGTCTCCAAGCATATGTTTCTAGAAATCTCTACAACAATTGCCCTACATAGGACTTCCAAAGGCTTCAGTTCATGGCTGCCCTTCTCTGTGTCCAATGCACCAAGGGAAGAGAACCCACAGCCAGTGACTTGCATGCATACAAGGACCTTGCCAGGAGCAGAAAGTATAAAATACTTTGAAATAAGTGTTTCAACTTTCTAAAGTAAGGAACAGCTTGGACATGTGCCATCCTATCGCCTGAAGTCATAGAAATAGGTATTTTGCACCTTACATATGCTAATTTTTGCAAATTAAAAAGCCATTAAATGATAGCAGTGGGTATTCACCAAGCAGAAGAGCTCATGTCTCAAGTACCCAGTGCAGAAGCCATGCCTGCTCACCTTGGATTTGGCATGCCAGGTGAAGTGGAGATTGTTGGTCTCGCTGGGTATTAGGAGATTGAAGGACAAGGCATAGTGATTAATCACATCATTCCTCACATAGGACAACTCTGCATCCAGACCTGTAAGAAGAAAGAGAAGAGTAAGACAGGCCCAAACACATTGGAACAAACAACTTTCAGGACCACCAGCTCCACTTATATCTGCATGTTTAAGCAAACACTTTCCCCAGACCATAGATCCTGAGGCAGGTTTGGAGACCAAGGCTCACAGCCATCATCAGCTCCCACAGAGAGCTGCCAAGCCCTACAGAGCAATCACTTCAGAGAGGTGCCACAGCCTAAGGAACAGGTAAAAGCTGGAATGTAATAGAAGGAAACACAACTTTTCATGCAAACATCCCCTGTTCTGCTTCTGGGAATCACAGCTCGTTTGATTCACAACTGTGTTCACTCTAACCAAACTGCACTGGATTATCTGTCAGTTAATCACAAGTTATTCCTTCTGGAATAGCTCATTTCCTGAGCCCGAGACACCTAGGCAGTATGGAATTAGCTTCAAGGTAATTAGATCACAGAATCTCAGAATGCTCTGAGTGGGAATGGAGCTGAGAGCCCATCCAGTCCCACCCCCTGCCATGGGCAGGGACACCTTCCACCATCCCAGCTGCTCCAAGCCCTGTCCAGCCTGGCCTTGGACACTTCCAGGGATCCAGGGGCAGTCACAGCTTCTCTGGGCACCCTGTGCCAGGCCTAACCACCCACACAGGGAACACTTTCTTCCTAACATCTAATCTAAATCTCTCTTCTATAGTTAAAAGCCATTCCCCCTTGCCCTATCACTGTCTGCTCGTGTAAAAAGCTGCTCTCTCCCATTTGTACACCCAGCAACACCAACATTTTGTGTCTACCCTTTGCTCTCTGAACATTTAAATACACCTAGAAAGCCCCACAAAACTCTTCATTCCAGGGCACTAAGGTGCATTTCCCCAAGTAAGACACAGCCTCTGACACTATAAACACTGCAGCTGCTGATACTCTTTGTGGCACACGATCCAAGGTCACACAGAACTCAGGGTAGGACCCTGCAGCTTGCCCTGGGTGTCCCCAGCAATTAGTGGTAGGGTAAGCACTGCTTCCCTGCAGGGGTAAAATTAATCCCAGCTCCATCTCCTCAAGACAAAACCACACTGGGTTTGCAGTCAGTACCATTCGGCCTTGTCTCATACAGCTCCTCCTCCAGTGCTCCCAGTTAAATGCTCTCAAGGCTCTTGGACATGCCAGGAGAACAATGGGGTAAATCAGACACTGAATATTCCACACTGAGAGAACAGAGTTCAAACGAAACAATCACACAGTACAAATGGGAATGGAGAGAGCAGATTCTGGGATGGCTCCCCATGGCCCTCCAGTACCTAAAAGGGGCTTCTGAAAAACAGGAAGACATTTTTCAAAATGAGACAGTGACAGGAAAAGAGGGAACGGTTTCAAACTAAAAGAGGAGAGATTTAGATGGGATATTAGGAAGAAACTCCTCCCTGGGAGGGTGGTGAGGTCCTGGCACAGAGAAGCTGTGGCTGCCCCAACCCTGGAAATGCTCCAGGCCAGGCTGGATGGGGCTTGGAGCAACCTGGGACAGTGGAAGGTGTCCCTGCCCATGGCAGGGGCTGGAACTGGATGGGCTTTTTCCAACCTAAACCATTATGTGATTCCATGAATTATTTTTTTATGGCTAGAAAGTCAAGAATATTGGAGAGGCTGTGACTTCAAGACAACAGCATTTAAGGCATCCTGAAATAATTTCAAAAATCCAGGAAACATGGAAGACTGGATTTTTTAAGAAATTAAGGAAAAATAAACCCAAGCTAACCATTGAACTGTGTAGTAAGCTGCATTTGAAGAAAGGGAGCATCAGCTACGGGAAATAATTCCTCCTCTTTAGTGCAAAAATGGGTACAGGTCAGTACAAAGTGACATTTTCTCTTATTTCAGAACTTGATTTAATCCACCTTGTTTCCACAAGATACAAAAATGCAGTCAAGATGTTCCTCTTCATTCTTATTGCCATTAACCACTTCAAATCCCTGCTGGCTCATCAGGGTCCCAAAACCCCACAGTTTAATCACAGGTACTGGGGTGGTGAGGGGGAGAACCCCAAAGATTGGATGCATTAAAGGAATCAAGATAGTGGAGTAATCCCAGGGAGAAATTATCTCAGGCAAGATGTTGAGCAGAAAAAGATGCAGGTGCTGCTCTAAGTGCTGAATAGAAACAGCCTGAGACAGTATCTAAAAGAGAAGTTCAATATTCCTTGTACACACAGTCCCTATTTCCACTTAAAAATGGATGGGAAATGCAAAAACCGTATCCACCAGCAAACAGAGAGGAGAGGGAAGCCCACACAGCCCCAGAAACAAAATAGAATTTTGAAAACACATAAAAGCAACAGCAAACTTCAAAAATCCGTGTCCAGATCATTTTAACATGTCTACATGTTTATACATGAAACCCAGTTTGGAATTAGCAAACACAGAAGGTGTGTGGAGAAAAGAGCTCACAACTATCAGACACTTGGCATTAGAGCCAATCAAGATGGGAAGGTTTAAAGGCAGAACTTTCATTCAAATGAACCCCATTAAGTACAAATCATTTTAAAAATTAGGGAAACAAAAGGATTAGCAATGTGAAACAATGCAATTGGAACAAAGAAGCTGCCTCTGGAATAAAAAAAACCTTTTCTTGTTGATAAATGGCCCCAGCAACCAGAGGATCACAGAAACAGTTCAGAATTTCAGGATGACAATCCTTGATTTAATAGAAACTTTGTAGAGAAATTCGTTATTGTAATCAAATGGACACACAGCAGTAAAATTGCCTACTGCAAAAACCCAGCTTCATAACAATCATATAAAAAAAATGCAATCCTAACTGAAGCTGTCAGATAGTTCACTGGAACTGTGGAGTATCATCTAAAAGTGTACAAAACCAAATTATCTCTAAGCATTAATTGTGGTACAACACTGAGTAACTTCATTTTATAGGACACTAATGCTTTGTGCCTGTACTGCCAGAAAAAGCTCCACACTAACAGGAGGCACTAATTATATGAATGTCACCAGCAAAGTATAAGAGCTGCATGAGAATCAATGTCATGTTGTATTGCTTCAAAATATTATGCTTCAAGACTGGCACAGAAAAATAATTTCAGAGGTTTTGTACTACAGCTCTGAATTCCTAAAAAAGGCAGAAGATTGTCTGGCTCAGAGTCTAAAGAAACTACCTAGGGAAGGATTAAAACCCGAGGACACAGTGACACTTTACCAGCAGCTCCTCTGTGCTTCCAGAGTTCATGGATCACAAACTCCAGGAAGTTCCTCAAGAAGATGGGAGTGGGACTTTTGGCAAGGGACTGGAGTGCCAGGACAATGGGGGAATGGCTTCCCACTGCCAGAGGGCAGGGTCAGATGGGATATTGGGAAGGAACTGGAGGGAGGTGAGGCCCTGGCACAGGATGCCCAGAGCAGCTGTGGCTGCCTCATCCCTGAAGTGTCCAAGGCCAGGCTGGATGAGGCTTGGGGCAGCCTGGGACAGTGGAAGGTGTCCCTGCCCATGGCAGGGGCTGGAACTGGATGGGCTTTAAGGTCCCTTCCAATCCAAATCTTTCCATGATTCTGTGATTAAACTCACAGGCAGTATCTCCCAATTGATTCTCACTAGATATTTTTTCTCCTGGGAAATCTGGGTCAAGTTTTTCTCCAAGCCTGGAAACCAATGGGAACACTCTTGGGAAATGTCAGTATTTCAATACTGTACAGTAATTTCCCCTTTTAAGCTTATCAACAATTAAAACATTTCCTCTCTAGCACATCTTTTCAGTGAACTACAGATAAAATTCCATTTCCCAGGCACAGCTAAGAATCTCCCCAGACAAGCTCCCATCTCCAATCCACCAGAGGACAGATCTGCTTCCAGACCATCCTTCCATTCCTAATTTTTTATCCCCTCCCTGCCTCCCCAACTCAATCCTGAATTCCCCAAGCACTCTGTCTGTACAATTTATCACAATCAGGCCAGCAAAACACACAAAACTTTGCAGCTGAACCTGCCAGTGAGAAAAAGCCCCAGGCTGTGCTGCAGGCAGGCAGCCAGGCAGGCAAGTGTGTTGTGCAGCCACAGATCCCAACCCCAGAGCTGCACCACATTCCAGCTGTAAGGGAAGGCACTGGGAAGGCACAGCCAGGCCAGGAATCACACAGGGCACTGCAGAGAGCAGCAGTGAGAGCCAAGCCGTGGTTCACTGCTGGGGTGTGGGATCTGAGTCTCACCACGACAGCTGAAGTCTAACTCACAATTGCTTTAATTCTGCATTTCCTTCTTTTCCTTCAGACCTGCACACTTACACAGGTCTGCTAACATTCCTTGTTTAAGCCTTCAGCAAGTCAAATGCAAGGAGTCAAGCAGGCACTTACACAGGGAGAGAAAACAGTGGGGGAACCACTGAGTGAGTTTAACTCCCTGGATTAGAGAGGATGCCCAGGAGCATCCCACATGGAGGGTGAGACTGAAGCAGCACTTAGATGGATCTCACACTAAAACAGTCCTGTCACTTCATCAGATACTGTAAGGTTTTTCCAAAGCATGTTTTGGACATAGGTAGCTTAGAAAAATGGCATCCAAAGAAGCAGGTCACTGCCAATACACAGCCTAAGCAGCAACCTCAACTTCTCACTTTTTTTGGTGTCAATCTCTTTCAAACTCAGCAGCAGCAAAAGATGGATCAGCTGAGGTAGCAAGCTGCAGAGGAAAAGAGAAACAAATTCTAGTTTCTCAGTTGTTTCACATTTCAAGAATGCTCAGTAAACTAAACCTAAACCTTACTCATGGGTGAGGGGAGGGAAAATGTCATTCTGCAAGATGCTGGGTTCCTCCGAAGGTGCTCAATTCTTAAGGAAGAATTTGCCCCTAAGTAGGGCAAATCCAAGATGGATTTAATGTTTTGTGTCCTAAATGGAACAATAAAAGGAGAAAACACAGATGCAATATAAACAGCTGCAGGAAAGGGCAGCTCCTTGATAATTTTCTAGGCAAAGAGGCAAAACATAAAGAAAGAGGTGGAAAGCCTTATAAAGGAATATCCCAAAATGAAGAGGAGGACAAGCAGCTCCTGATGATTTAAACAGAATATTGGTGATCAATGCTGACCAATTTGAAAAGCTGGGCTGCAGCTTTGCTTTGCCAAAGCTCCCTAAACAAGTCCATATGCAGACAAGGCACAGCACGGAAGGATCTGGTTTCTCCTTACTTGGACTTTAACCTACACCAACATACATGAAATCAGTTCACAGCAATGCTCTGCTGGATTTTGAGGCAAAAGCACCAACCTTTTACCCAGGCAACCTCTAAATCTCATTATTAACTTCCCCATCTTTGTACCTTGGGCACGGACTTGAAAGAATAAATTAAAGTTGAAGGCAAACAAAAAGGTAAATTTAAGCGGCAGCACAGAGAAAGTCTGTCATTCTTTGCACTGTTTAACATAACAAAGCATCTGAAGAAGCTCAGAAAGGAAGGGGAGAGGCCAACTTTCATTCCCAGATGCTGGGCAGCCCTTGTGTTCATGACAAAATTGAATCATGTCAGTCTAGCAGCCTGACAAAAAACACTTCTTTTCAAATGACCTTGTGAAAATGTAGTCTAGTTCCAACCCTTTTTTCTTTTTTTTTTTTTCATTTTAAGCACAATATACAAAAGAAACTTGCCTCTGCCACCATGGGAAATTTGGATTTTATTAAGAAAATCTATCCTGCAACATGCACCAGTACTAACACGTTCTTAAAGACAACAGCAGTGTTTAGGAGTCTCTTACCTAGGGTTGCACTTCATTACTAAATCACTTCAAATCTCCATAACATAATTCTGCCAGATTTTGTCTTAAATGGGGAGATCCAAAATGAGTGTGCAATGCTAAAGTTTCCTATTAGACTAGGGTTAGAATATTGCAAAAATCAGCATTTCATTAAAGCAGTCTGGTAACAATAGCTGACAATTATGTGTCCAGTGGCTCCCCAGCAGAGAAAAGACTGAAATTGAGGGTTGTTTTCTTAATGCTCTAGTCTGTAATTTAAAAGAGTTTCCTCATCAGCAGCTGAGAAATCTCTGCAGTGTGACATAAACCACCACAGCCCACCCAGAGCAGAGCCACTCCTGATCCTGACTCACAGCCACTGAAACCAATTAATAGGGAAGATTTACCCAATTCAGTGAGTTATGATCTTTATATAAATATTTTATTTGTTCTATTATGCACTCCAGAGAATGAGGCCTCTGCTTCTGAGCAGCTCATCTGGGTTAGTCCTCTGGCCAGACCAGAAGCTTCCAGGCCAGGATGAACACTCATGTGAGAGAGAACAAACCTCAAGGTTCAACATCCTCCCCCCTCCCAGGCCTGCTCATCCCACTCCAGAAACACACTGGATTCTCTCACCACTGGACAATCTACCTTGCTGAAGAAAGACAGCCTCTTTTTAACTCCATTTGCCTTTCATTTAAAGTGCACCCTAAATCTGAAACACTGACTTTAAATGCTAAACGTTTTGCAGTAGGTTCTGCATGTCCACTGGAAAATACAGCCCAAACACAAGGAAATGTGACTGCAGAATTAAAATCAGCTCTTGACTACTGAAACTTCGTTTTTGGTTTTTTTTTTTGCAGGGTAGAAAGAAGACTTTCTCAGAGCAAGGCTTATTAGTTTGAATGTACTTAATAATTCCACTATCATCTTGCCCAGGGCTGACACTACTGCTGAGAGTTCAAAGATACAAGGAAAAAAATGCAGACTGATCCACATGGATTAATTTGGTTTAGAAAACAGCAAACTATTGGGAATGTAATACTAAGCCTCTGGAAACAGACACACAAAAACCTACTTACATCATATTTGTGCCTATCCAGTGTGTACAAAAACGAAGTGAATTTTGCTTTAATAAAACAAGTAACTGACCACAGCCTTCCACCTGCATTTTTACTCAAGCTTTCCATAAAGCTACAGTCTGCCAGTTAGAGTTTTGGGCTGAAACACTTGTTTTTAAACACCTTACACGTTGGGAATCTGTGGAAAAGATGACTGATGAAAAATAAAACAGAGCAAAACCAAGTTAAACCTTCAGCAACATGGAGATTATGAGGAAGCAGCTTTTCAGCCTCCTAACAGAGGCACCAGGGACTGCCAAAGGCTGGTGATCAGTGTCAAGCCAAAGGACAAAGCAGCACAAACCCAGCAATACTCACAGCTCTGCAAGCTCACCCAACTCCAAGGAGCAGCAGCAGAGGGAACGTGGGCTGTGGTTATTTGGTACCTGTGCAGAGTTAACTTCTCATGAGCTGGAGGGGCATTCAATTTGAGGAAATACCCAACATAACTTCAAGGCAATTAATGCACCCGACCAAGAGAGCCGGCAGGAAATCTTAGCAGGGAGCTTCCCAACATCCAGCGAACTGGAGAAAAACTCAGAGCTCTCATTAAGTCCTTGTGAATCTTCACAGGCAGTTCACTCCCAATTCACCTCATTGATACTGTTAAATACAATTTGCAAATTCAACACCCCGGGCAAATGGCATTTTTTTTCACTGAAAGGCCTTTCAGAAAGTCAGAGGAAGGACGTCTTCACTTCCACAGAAGCTCCCCTAGGAGATGCCACCTGCTGAAGTACAATCAATATTTAACTCAATCCATGCTAAATAGAAGACATTTATTGTTCCTAGGACCCACCTGCTTACCCTTTGTCTCTGAACAGCAACAACAATTACATTTCAAGCATCTGCTTGTTCTTCTCTACTTAACCTACAGAAAAAAAAATTCCACTTTTCTGCTAGGTAGGATATAAAGATCCCCGTAGAAACAGTTAAAAGGCATTTCTTAATAGGGGGAAGGAATCCAAACCAAAACCAAAATTTATCTCACCTCAGAGCAAAATACAAGTGAACTCTGCTCCTGAGAACACCTTTCTGAATGAAATTTGACCATTTCAAGAAAAAAAACCCAAAAAACTAGAAAGCTCACCAAAACCAGCAGGCAGATTAATAGGCAGGATGGGGCACATGAGTTACCTGAAGCACCATTTTCAAAGGAAAAATGCAGCAGAGATGCACAAGATGGATACTTGCAGGAAGAGGAAGATTATTTATTGGCAAGGACCTACAGAGGGCAAGGGGAAAAGGGACAAGTGGGAATAGGAATGGCACAGGTACAGGGGTGGAAGCAACTGAAGGAAAAATCTGGAATACAAAAAATAAGTATAACTTTAGGGGGAAATATAGAAGAACTTTATTCTTAGGTGAAATAAAAAATTACCTTGGCAGCTAAGGCAGATCTCATCATTACTATAATATAAAGTTTCATGCTCCTTTCAAATTAGAATGAAAGCAAACAGTGAACAGAAAACAAAAAGGTTCCCTCCTCTGCAATGCCAAGAGCACAGCCCTCAAAATAAAACAACCTCTGATCAAATGCTCTGTAGTGCCCCAAAGCTCAGGAAGGGAGCTGCTCTCATCTTCCCACCACCACTCCACAGAAGAATCCAGGTGTTATTTGGGCTCCTGAATAACGTGTTTATGGTGTTTCAGTGCCACCTACCCAGAGAAGTGGTGCCATTTTAATTTTATTTCATTTAGTTATAATGCACCCACTTGTTGATTTAGTTATCTCTGTAGAAAAGACCCTAAGCCACCTGCAGAACAGTGTCCAGGCCAGGGCCATGGCTATTCCAGTAACAACCAACAGAGTACAAATAAATTTAATCTTAATTAGGAACGACAGGCACACACCCTCCCTCAGTGCTTCACATCTCTCAGCCTTGAAGTCTGTACTCCTCATTCTGTGCCCAACAAAACTGCTGGAGAGATAATGGACTGCCCACATCTTTTGAGATGTTTTGAACACTTGCACCAGAGTGACACATTATTTAACACAAAATCAAACTCTAAACAAACTAAGAGAGGTCTGTCCTCTCCTGTGGCCGTCTCTAAACCTACAGAGATTAGGATTTTGTTCTTTTATTAGGAATTACTCTTAAAGGCCATCAACTTATTTCAAAAAAGGCCCAAACAGACTGGAGAGGATAACCACCCCTAGTTTATCAGCCTGCTCTAGCTTTCCAAGCCTCCCAATCAGCAGCTGCTAATGCCTATGTCCCCGCTCTGCTCTTTCCCAAGCAGCGTGCTGAAATCAATATACTGGTTAATTTAATTACAGCTATTCAACACCCAGTAAGCGGCAGGCAAATTCTAAAGCATCGCATTAGTTTCATGCTGTTGCCTCTGCTCCCAGCTCTGCGGAGCAGTCAGTGCAAATATGTGAGTTATCCGCTTGAAAGAAGGACAAAGGCAGCGATGGAACAGGAATAATGCGCTGGGAGCCTCGGCCATCGCGCCCTTTGTGCCACCACAAGGCGTTTGCAGAGAGTGTTAGCATTCATCCCGACATGGGAGCTGCTGGTGCTGCTGCCATTCCAGGGGGAAAAGGGCTCAATTCACCAGGCACAACTCATTAAATGCACCTCAGCCCGTACTCCCTGCTCTCACGGCTGAGACCTCGAGCACGATTCAATCCTGCACATCACAGAGGAGTAACTCTGACCTAACACCCGTCCACTGCAAGGAAAGCAGGAGCCTCTGTGATATTCCAGCCTGCATAGTTTCAGGTAGGAACTAGTCATCAAGGCATTTCACTAGAGCTCAGCACAACTGTGAATCAACACATTTGGAATTTGTCTCATTAGTCCAGCTTTCCCAGTATCCAAAGACAACTCTGAATAGCACAAGGGGAGGAGAAAAACACAAGGCTTCATCCTTTAAAATACCCAGAGTGCACAGTACAGCTGCCTCCACAGCTCCCAATCTCAGGAAAACACCACCCTGGTACTGTTCATGCCTGTGAACACGATCCCTATCTCCTGTACTTCCCTCAGCACAGGTGGTGTTGGGGAGCAGTTTCAGTCCCTGCCTTCCTCCCGGTATCCTAAGCCCTTCTTGCTGGCTTTTCTCACGCCCGCAGGGAGCTGTGCCTCCATTTCCTCCCTTTCGTTCCCATTCTGTCTGTGCAGTGGAGGGAGAAAGGGGCCAACAATCAGCAGTGATAAATAGGATGCTGCCAAACAGAGTGCAGGTGTAAAATCGCAGCAGTGAGGAATGCAGCTTTGGGAATTTTTCCCCTCACCACCACCAGGACAGCCTTCAGTCCCAGAGGTCAGGTTTCTTCCAAGTGCAGGACACACAAATGTTACAAGAGCCACAAACATTTATCACTAGACAGACCTTGGCCTCTGGGGAGCTGAAATGGCTGTTTCCTCCCAGGCCTGAGCACAGACAGAGCCAACCAGCCACGCTCTGCCCGTGCAGCCTGAACACCAATCTGCAGGAGCAAAGAGCTTTCTCCAGGCAGGATTCACACAGAGCCCCTGGCAGTGGAAATCCCAACACATCAGCTGATGTGGTACAGCAGGATTCAGAAATCAACCACCCACCTCAGCAGCGCTGAGCAGATCAATATACACAAGCACTGAAATTTATTTCATAGATTTCTGCCTTAGTGGCATCACAGAATATGGTTTCAAAGCAATCCTAACCCAGGCCAGAGGCTACCTCCTCTAGGAGCAAGGCCTTCCACCAGCTATTCCAAGCTTGNTCACAGAATATGGTTTCAAAGCAACCCTAACCCAGGCCAGAGGCTGCCTCCACCAGCTATTCCAAGCTTCTAGAAGTTTTTTCTTCGGCTGCTTTGCAAGCATTACCAATATTGTAGTGGGTTATACCATTCTGCACATCTCCAAAGAAATGGCAGTGCACTGTTAGAACTGTGCAAGCTAAAGGAGAGGGAACAGAATGGGAAGGGACACAGGAGTCCCAGCTGCAGCTCGCTCTCAGAAGCCTCAGTATGGATGCAAACCAGGCACGGGGTCAATCAGAACAGGCACCCAGGCACAATGGGAAGTTCCAGAACAAACTCAGGCTGCTGCAGGGAACGTGTCACAACCTGCTGCTGCTGCACAGCCCCAAACAGGGGCTCCACAGCAGGCTGGGAAACACCCACCCAATATTGTGAGCCCATCACAGAGTGTCAGTGGGCTAAAGGGCTTTACAGAGCAAGGTAACAGAATTGTTATACTAAAAACAGCACTTGCACTTCACCAGATATACCAGAACACTTTCAGCAGTTCAGTTTTGTTCCAGTGTGTGGTGTCTGTCAGGATTAGAAGCACACTTTCCATCCAGGTGTGCACCTATGTAAATCTTCCCTTTCTATTGGTGCCACTAAGTGGGGTTTTGTACTCTTGCAAAGACAGGCACGTGGACCACAGCAAAAAAACAGCATGGCAAAAAGCTTCTGTACTTCAGAGCCAAGCACTTAAAAGCTATGAAATGAAGATTTCAGAACATGTATACAAGAGAACCTGATCCTGAACTGTAGGTCATGCACCACACACACATCTGCTTCTACACCTTAGGGTACTCAAATGTCTGCTCCTTAGGGGACATCTCTTTCATCCTCCTGCATCCTTAGAGGTTCTTTGCTGCATTTTTTCCAGTAGCTGTGAGTTCCCCAATTCCCATGGAAAATGATCTCGAGTGCTGCTAACAGCCCTCACTCAGAGCACAGCACTGGCTGGCTCGTGGTGCTCCAGGCTGTGATGCTGAGCAAGACAGGCTGAGTGGGATTTTAACAAGGCCCTGAAGCTTTTCAAGAATCACAAAGAATACACACTTTCAGCTCCCTTTCATAACAACCAGGCAACAAAGGAACAAGAGGATTTCCAGCCACTATAAACGCAGTGCAAGTACCATAAAATACTTTTGATGAGAACTCCTGTGGCCAACTCCCCAAAACAGTGACATCAACAAAGCTGTTTCACAGTTCAAAATGAAGACAAGATCATCTGCTGCAATAAGATGATGTTTAGACTCCATTTCTAACGTACAAAACTGCATTTGGCCTGTAATTTCCCAGGACTCTGCTCAGCCCTGGTGAAGCCTGGAGCTCTGGGCTTCCCAAGAGAAGAGCAACAGAGCTACCAGAGAGGGTTCAGTGAAGGACCACAAAGAGGATTAAAGGAACTGCAACACCTCTGCCATGAGAAGACACTGAGAAAGCTGGAGCTGCTCAGCCTGGAGAAGAGCTGGCTCAGGGGGATCCCATCAATGTATATAAATATTCAAAGGTGTGTGTGGAGAGGATGGAAGCAGGTTCTTCCAAAAACAGGCACAAACTGAAACACAGCAGGGTCTGCCTGAACAGCAAGAAAACCTCATACACTGAGCACTGGCACAGGCTACCCACAGAGGGGGTCAAGTCTCCATCCTGAGATGTTCAAAAGCTCCTGGACGTGGTGCTGGACAAGCAGCTTGAGCAGGGGGTGGGACCAGATGACCTCGAGAGGTCCTTGCCAACCTCAACCACCCTGTGAGTCAGCAGCACAATTTAAAAACCAAACAAACAACCCTCTGCTGTAATAGATTTTGCATCGATGTTGCATCTTCTAGCCAGACAACTCATTTTAATAAACTGCACAATGGCTTATAATGAAATTCTAGAACACGTAAGTGAAATTAATTTAACTTTGTAATTGAGTGAGTGCAAATACAAAACTAACAACAGACAGCATTCAGTGATTGCTCAGAAGAAACTAGGCTAGAGAACACTAAATTTGGAAACTCAATGTAAACATTGTAGGACTTCTGACTTTAAAATTCCCCTACCAGTCTAATTTAGCCCCCGGATATTTGCATTATGATAGCCCTTAGTTACACGATAATGTGGTGGTGTTTTCCCCCCTTGGGACTAAAGTCTCAGTTAACCAGACCAGACTCCTAAAAAGACCCAGAGCCATGTGACAGGAGGGCTATCCACAAGACCAGTTTCACAGCTGAGAGGCACAGTCTCCAAAAAAACCCCCACAGGGACAGAAAGGGTTGTCCTCATTGCTTAAGCACCTTATTGCTGCCATGAATGCTGCAAAAGAACAGCCTGCAATGCCAGGAGAACTGCTTAAGCCAAGTTTCCACAAGCAGCTATTGATTCTGGTCCTCTGAATCAGAGGGTAGAACTCGAGGTCTCCTGTGAGGCTGAGTTCAGAACTCCTGGGAACTCACAATCACAGTCTAAGAAATACACCAGGAATGCACAGACTCCCAAATAACACCGTGTACTGCAACAGACTAGATCCAATCCTTAATTATTAAAAATCCAATACTTAATTATTGAAGAGAGCCATCTAATAATAATATTTTCTACCTTATTCTCTAAACCTTAGATTGCTACCTGCAAAACACACCCATCTTCCATGCCAGGATCCCGTGAGAAGCAGAACAATGGAGCATTTCAACATGAGGCAAACACCGCATTTTGATTTCATGGGGAAACTGGAATGAAAGTCACTAAATCAAGTAGAGACCTCCTACTGAGTAACTCATCACTAACTCCACACCATCTGTGTGTTCAGCACCAAAGGGTGGTCACTGGAAAAAGGGACAGGATCAGGTGGCATTCTCACACCTGTTCAGTCACTACCTAAGACTAACAAAACTTTCTTCAGGTGTAAGCACAGGCCCAATAAAGATTCTCCAAATGAAGCAGCTCCAAAAAGCTACAGATGATGGTGCCAAGAGAGTTCACAGACACCCCTAAAATGGTTGTGGTGCTATGAATGTCTCTCCCCAAAAAGCAGCACCTCCCTTCCTCCTCCCCAACTCCCCCTCACCCCGTACCTCATCATCCTCTCACCCTGATACCTGCTGCCACCACTGGAGTCATCTCAGCCAAGTCCCCTCAGCTAACTCCTTCCTTCTCCATCCCCTCTATTGCTGAATCCTGCCTGGTACAAGTGGAATCTGACACATACAACTACATGAAAACCACAGATCATTTTTCCCAAATGCTTATAGTCTGGATGCCTGGGAATATTTTCCATGGGAATGGCAAGAGATATTTCTGACACAGACACCATCTGCCTGCCATACAGCAAGTCCTGATTTCAGATCCTGAGAACTCCGTGGTGTTTCGAAATAAAAATCCACCTCACACAACAAGACGAGCCAGTTTCCTCTCGTTTTCTTCTACATAAAGTCCCGAAGATTGCAAAACAATTTATCCTAAGGCAGACATGGTCAGAATTCCACAGCCTGACAGTGGAAATCTGGCGTGAGCATACAGGAAAGGATTTCACTGTAAATCACTGTACTGTCCTTCCTCTGTGCCACAAAGAACAGCAGCCACAAAGAATCTGCAACAAGTTCCTATTACACTTACAAGAGCCTGATTAAAACACAACCCACGGCTCTGCAAGACACCGAACCCCAGGTTTGGGGAAAGCAGCAGCACCAGGCACTCCACTGAACTGAGTCAGCCTGGCTGATGGAGAGACCACGTGGGGATATGGCCCCACAAAGCTTCCAGCACACCCTGGGGACGCTGCAGCTCTGCATCGCTGTCTGTGACTGATTCAGCAGCCACATGTGTGCTTACATTTATTCCTAATCAAATTTGCCACCTAAAGATATAGACAGATGATATTTAGAGGCGTGGGCTGTAGTAACTGTAGTAATTCCATGTACTATTTGGGTTTATGAGCAGAAAAGTCTGAGAGTTTCTGTTCAGCCACAGCAAGACAGTAGCAGAGACAAAAGGTGAAAGAATCTAGTTTCCATTAGCAGGGCGACTGAACTTAACACTTCACTTCACAAGTAACCTCATTTTCCTATCTCCCATGACTGAGTATCCCAGCATGTGCTGAACCACGGCGTTTCTCAGGGAAGTTCCAGAAGCTGAACTCCCTCGCTGCCCTCAGCAAGTTCACACATCAGTACAAAGCCCTAAACCATGAACTTGATTGTACGTAAACCCCAACCAGGTATTACAGAATGGAACCCATGAAAAGCTGGATTTGTTTTTTTGAATTGTGGACACTTGGAACAAAACTGTCTGTCCCTCTGGATTTTCTTCTGCCAGAGGAATAAATGAAGTTATTGGTAAATTGGCCTGTGTCTAAATGCCCCTTAAACTACATCTCACCTACAGCAGACTTGATGTGTAGAGATACTAAAATTAAAATCTGCTCATCCCAACAACACAATTTACATCCTGGAAGTTTAGTTTGCAACAGGTTTCCATTGATCTGAACCCCACTAACTGAAGGAAGTCCCAGTTAACTTCCCTATTAGATTCCAATTTATCCAAGTCACCGGGGTCACAGAGGCAGAACAGATCATGTCAGATACTTACAGTGATATAAACCAGCTACAGACAGCTGAGTAGTGCCTTCAGCCACGGAGTAACAGACACCCATAAGGAAGGCTACAGGAAGAAATCCAGCTTAAAAAATAACAACAGCACATCTTGCCTCCTCAGTTGCTACTTCATGATTAATAATTATGCCAGTGGGCCATAGAAGCCTGAACAAATCCAACTAACAGAGATTTCAGGCACTAGACAGGGGAGAGCTCAAACCCTACCATTCAGTACTCCCACTTATTTAGAATCCCAGCTCGCCAGCAAGCCAGACATTTTCACCCTCAATCCCTACCAGAGCATCTGGCAGCAAGCACGAGCCATGTACAAATGTACAGCAGGACACTGATCAGCAGGGCAAACCATGAGGGAAAAATGTTTACAGCGTTCTTCTGTCCCCAGATCCCCTGACTTGGGTCAGCTGTGTGCTCACAGAGTGCAAATTAACTGGGCATATTTTTATTTTGTCCATTTGACGCAAATAAAGTCTTGCACTGCCAGTTTTCCAGCTTGCAGAGATACAGGGCACTTGGGAAAAACAAATCACCGGGGACACCAACAGATTTGTTTTGAGACTCCAGCCACCAACTCTAAACAAGAGCCTATGCAAGTCAAAGCCTACAGAAAACAAATCTTTGTTTAAGTCAGACTCTCCAAGCACAGAACTCCTGTGAAAGCCTTCCACAGCGAGCCAGATGGGGGACTTCAGGAACTGCCTCCAAGTCCTTGCACAGCAATTGTCAGCCTGCCTAGAAATTAAGATTCCTTTCACACACACACCCAATTATTGCCAGGTCTCCTCTCTGCCCTCGGCATGTCGCTTGCCTGCCTAATTAAATCACGGGCCTGAGCTCACCTCTTCCAGGGCTTACCCTGCTCCCACAGGACACCAACCCCGATTGCTCCAATCTGGGGAGCCCCTCATCATAAGAATGAAGCCCTGTGCTCTTTTCTTCCCCCAACCACACACACACAAAGCACAGAGACCCCTTTGACTCGTCCATTCTCACCATGACCCCAGTCCTACAAAAGCCACAGATCCCTCGGGTCACCCATCCCACCTCAGTCCCATAGTTCTCCATCTCTGCTCACAACCCTTTCCACTCTCCTCTGCACCCCCAAATCTGCGTCCCTTGCAGAAGTCCCATCGACATCTCCCATCTCCTGGAGCCCACAGCAAACCCCTGGTCCTGCTGACACCGACCATCCCCACCACAGCGCCTCAGCCCCTCACTCTCCCGAGCCCCAGCTCCTTCATCCCCGCTCGCAGCCACTCCCACAGAACCCACACAAATCTCTGGATTCACCCATTCCCATCCCAGACCCACAGACCCCCATCCTCTCATGAGCTGGAGGTCCTTCACCCCCACTCACAACCCTCCCCACCCTCCCCTGCATCCGAGATCTGCATCCCTCCCAACATTCCCACAGACACCCCCAATTCCCTGCTGGACCCCACAGCCACCTCCGGTCCTGCTGACGCCCAGCATTCCCAGCCCAGTCCCACGGTCCCCCCAAGCTCCCACCCCGGCCCACAGAACTCTCCTCAGCCCCTCCTGAGCGGCCGGACTCCCCCCACCTCAGCCCCGCACGGCCCCCGGGCCCCGTGTCGGCCCGGGGCGCACTCACCGATCAGCTGCCGCACCTCCTCCT
>VZTB01013966.1:11835-31910 GCA_013397245.1 Thryothorus ludovicianus | reverse complement strand
AATTGTTTTATTGCTTGTTTATTTTGTGACAGAATAATCTTGGTCTTTATTTGCACATTTTTCCTTGATGCGTACAAGAGATTTTTCTGCACATTTTCTATTCACATTTATTAACTAGAATTATTAGTTATTTGAATTCTTGGTGTTTAATGGTAAATATATTTAAAATAGGGATTAAATTAAGGTCACTGGTAAGTAATCTGAATAAATAACTGCTAGTTATAGCTTAAATGACTTAGACAGACATTGTGAAGTCCATTGCTGTGTGGGGTAATACATTAATACACTAGCTCTAGGGACATCTTCACATTGCAGTTGGCAGTGTCTGCAGCATAATCTAGAGAATACCAAATTTTTCAGATACCTTGAGGTAATACTGGAGGTCTAATTGTAGCAATACTGTACAGGCTAATCTACCTTACTTTCCCTTGGCTGTAGTACACACTTACTAGGAGAAAACTCTGGCTTCCCATTTGTCCAGTAATGTGGAGAAGTGAATTAAATAACCACATGTATTTCATACTTACATTGATTAAGAAAAAAATTTGTAGGCCTACTGAAAATTAATTTGTTTCACCCCATGAGCTCTCCAGGGTATTGCTGAATTATTCCTCACAGCTTCCAGATCTCAGGACTTAGTTGACAAGGTGACACACATCACATTAACTAGCCTGTGAGATGCCTGCTTCAAGGATTAATGAACAATGCAAATCAGTTTTCTATAGGGATGTCCATCATTAAAATCCAGAATTCTAGGATAAAATACCACATTGAATTGCAATATTGTTACAGTTCTGGCCCTATATTATAGACTTCCAAGTAGATGTCATCTCCCTATGGATTCTACAAGTGACAGGATCCTACAAAATACTTACTAAAAATTAAATGAATGATTGCTGTAGAGGCTTTAGTAGCATAAATGAAATTGTTATATCGTTACCTTTTATCATCTCTTTTCTAAAATTTAATAAAACTTGTCTTATTTGTCTATGCACGGCTTATCTAATATGAAACTAATTTAATTTCATATCCTATGTTTAACTGTAGCCGCTTTAAAACCTGTAGAGAATGTCCCTATGGTTATTTGAAAAAAGTTCAGTCAACAAGAGCTCAGCATATTTTTACAGGGCTGTCAGATAAATCTCTCTAAGGAAGTTGCCATGCTCAAGAAATTCAATAGAGCACAGCTTGGTAGCATACACTACATGGAGCCTTCCCAAGGATTAAGCCCATGTTTAGTTAAAAAGTAAAGTTAGATTTAGAAAATATGCAAAAAGTGATTATTTGAAAAACATAGTACAAGATCAAGCAGAATCAAACTATATTGGTATACAAGTAGATTTGGTTTCTTTAAAGTGTCTTATGTTGCTTATACATGAACAGAGGGTCATGAGAAAGATTAAAATAAATCAGTATTTTATAAGCATTGTTGCATTTATTTTAAGCCATTTAAATGTTCATTTTACTACAGAGCTCAAACACTGCTGTTTGAGATGATGTTTTTAAACACAAACATAAAGATGTGCCTAAACATTGTACTCATACACCGTATATAGAGGGAAAACTAGTGCAGTTGCAAAATACAGACAACTCTGTATGTAAGTAGATCACAAACAATCCCAGCATTTACATCCTCATGCAAAGACTTATGCATTTTGCAGATATGCCCTTGTGACACAAGGAATTTGTGTTTTGCTGTTTGTACAGCAGATGTTTAGTCACATGTAGATCTGTTTTAGCCATAGAGAATTGAGAGTATTGGCTTGCTGGAGGATAGGAATCGATGAGAACACACTAATTTCTAAATGTCATAGTGTACCCCATATACCTGCTGCTGTACAGAGCAGACAGGCAAGGTATACAGTGTAAAAGTGCACATCATATGCAGAGTAACAAATATGCCTTTGGAGAATGAGGTTTTTAGAATTGAAATTACCTGTAACAGTAGTTATGGGCCTACAGTACTCATGGGCCTACATTCTACATAATTGTGATTTACTCACCATAGAGTTGAAAAATGATAATTTTATTAATTGGATTTGCATTGAGGTTGCTAAAAATACTATGAAATCAATAGTTTTTGATAATATGACTATTTCAGCCCAGGCTACAGCAGCATTTGGGTATTCTGTTCTGAGTTTGTGTAGTCTAACACTTGAAATCTCCCCATTTCTCTGAGTCCCTTGTTGGTCAAGAAGCATGGGGAAACTTGTGGGTTATGGTTTGTTGTCCAAGCTGGAAAACTTTGCTGAGAAGAGTCCTGGCCCCAAGCATCCTGGTGGAGGGATGGTTAGTGTATGTCTGCAGGTTTCACTGGTGTTATAGGAGAAGAATAAATCTGGTTTGTATTTTTCTAACACACAGACTAAAATAAAAATCATTATAAATATAAGGCCTTTAAACACAGAATTACAAGAGACACTGCTAGATCTCTGTCATTTAACATTTACTTTTTGAAAAAATGAAAGCTCAGTTGGTAGGAAACAGTAGAAGTTTTTCCTGTGTTCATCCAGCACTTTTTGCTTTTTTCTAGGAAATATGCATCTGTTCCTCCAGATTACAAATGGAATAATGACATTTTTATGTACTAGATTTCCTATCAAAATAATACTGTATGTAACACCTGCTCTGATGTACAATTATTTGTCTGTGGATATAAAGAATGAAAAGGATTCTTTATATACATGTATATATAGTTGTACATAGGTAGAGAGATACATATAAGTATGTAAAATGTACATAACACTTATTCAGGCTTTCATGAAAGCAAAATTTACTGAAAAAAGGACTGCACAATAATAGAGGCCAGACTTTAGGCTGCTCTGAGACATACAAGCTTGCAGATTAGATGAGATCTTTTGAAGTTACTCATGCAGAACCTAATTCTGAAATTCACTTCTTACATTCAGATAGGGAAAAGGGAATAGGAGAAGTTGCAGCATTTTATAGAGACCATCCATTTTGTCATCTCTGCCTCAGTCCGTGCTGGGTAGTTCCAAATCTGCTCCTGAAACACACACCAAATACTACTGCCAGCATTCGTTCTTTGCCTTTCAAAAATTTCACAGGTTCAGAGTCACAATAGGAGCCATAACTTTTGGAAAAATTATGGTGCTTAGAGTGGTGGCTTAAAACAGAAGCTAGACAGAATTAAGAGAAAAAAAGTGGGTGTTTATTAAAGGCCTTCAATAGGTCCACCTTGGGCAGCCAGAAGCCTCCAAGTGGGGTTACACCCAAGATGGATGATGGTCACTTGATTTTCAGACAGTTGTAAGTTTGGTGTATATACATATCAGGGGTTAATCCTCAAATTATAGCTTCAGGTAATGAAGTCATATATGCCCAGTTTGCTCCCCGCAAATTCACTTTTGTTAATACATTTTGGGGCCTGAAACAATAAGGTGTCCTTGAATCCCAGGCCCAGAGAGGAATTGTTTTGTCTGAATAAAATGAGAAGACAGTAGCTAACAGGTTATGGAGGTTTAAAGTTATACTCTAAAGAGGTACAGGATCTGAAAAATATAAATGCCGAAATCCTAAGACATCACTGTTACAAGGTGATACAAGACATCCTTCCAAGACTGTTTGCAACTATTCAGTCAAGAAGTCTATGGACAAAAAAGATGCAAATAAATGTGTAAAATATGTTTTCTCAACCAGTTTCTCGATAGTAAATGAGTGAGTCATCAATGAAGAGAAAAAAACAGAGAAAAACCTGGTGTTATTTTAGTGGATGGAAGTTAAACAAAACCTGTTTTGATAATCTTTTACTTACAACCAGAATTCAAACCCCTTTTGTTTCATCCTAGTTACCTCTGAACCATAAAGAAGCCAAACACCCATACCAATCTTCAAGGCTTAGTGTTTTCATATCTTAATTCTAAGTTAATTTTAGCTACCAAGGGCAAGGTTTGGTGTCATGACTTCAAAAACTTCTGAGGATCTCCTAGTAATCCACACACCTTCTAAAAGCTCAACAAACAAGAAAGCAGGGTATGGCTCAGAAGTATTGTTTCTTTTCACAAATTTCTCTCTTGAATGGAGGGCTACATAACCCCAAAAGTATTTGAATAAATTAGCTTTTCTGTCAAAGTTTCCCACATCCAAAGCCCCCTTACTGAAATTAACCTCCTTTATTACACAGCTTTTATTCTGAGTAGTTGTGCATTTGTACAGTTGAATAGCTGAGAAAGTTTTCCACTGGGTATTTATTTTAGCACCAATGTCTGAGATCAGGAACTCAGCTGCAGCACAAATGAACATCTCAGCTCTTCCTGGGAAATGCAGTTTGACAATATACTATCTTCCTCCAGACTAGGATCCAAAATCCTAGTCTCCACTACTCGGGGATAGTTGTAAGAGACAATATCTTAGAAGGCTAAAAGAGTAAGCATTTTTCAAGAAAACGTGGGAAATTAGAAAAAATGATTCTTGCCTACTTGTGTCCAACTCTAGCCAACAGTTTCTGTGAAGTCAGAGGACTAAAAATTTGTGAAGTACTATATTTATGGCAGAAAAAACACTTTTTATGGATTGGAATTTCCTGCCTCTGGTGGGATGGGAACCTTGTGCTATTCTTCCTGAACATGGTCAGAATGTTTCCTGTTTTCGCAGATCATCCAAAGATTTTCTGTGTCACACTTAACATGTTTTCCAACTCAAGTTGGCAAAAGGGTATTTTAAGCAAAGCGCAAAGCACAGTACGATGTACTGTATAGTGCCATCTGCTGAAAAGTTAAGTGCTCACACATAAGAATAGAACATCGTGCATTTTACATTAATGTAGAAAAGAATCTAGAATTGGTATATGGCTATGTCCCATTCATCCCCATTTAGATCTACTATCTCAATTTACATGATGAACGTGAACAGTCAATTCCGGAGTCGATGGTATTGTGAATGATAGTGTGAATGATTCCCAAAGAAGGCACTTGAACACATATGGAACATATTTGCATCACCAAGAATCTACACAAACTGTTTAAGAGATTTTGCTCCCATCCTAGAGAGCAACCCTCTTTTCAGACCCAGCTATGATGTGAAAAGAACATAGATGTAAAGTAGATGTAATTTCCTGTTTAATATTTTTACTCTACAAAAGCCATTGTGTAACCATCACATCAAGTCTGTTTCTAGTTTTCTGTTTCAACCTAAGACTCGAGACCCCTGAGACAAAGACTTTGCAGGCTGTTTTTGTTATTAATTTTTTGTTTTTCTTACTTTATTTTTAGAAAATCACTGAAAGACTTTAATACTGTCTGCTTTGCTGTATTACTCAGCTGACTAAAAGGAAGAGTAGTCAACATATTGTCCTAATAACTCAGAAACTACATAAAACAGAAAACCTGGAATAATATGTGCTTTACTACACTGTCTTTGACATAAAGAAAAAGGTTATATTTTATGAAACAGGACAGAAGTTTAAATTTAAAACTTTTTAACAAAAGTCTTGTATGTACAAGTCTTGTTTGAGAAAAGCTCTCTCAAGTAAGAATTTAAGCAAATACATTTATGATATAAAACCATGTTTAGACTTTCTCTTATTCTGGTGGAAAATTTGCTCTTTAAGGTTTTAATTTGTCTCCTCTGAGTAGACTTAAGCTACATCATACAATCAGTTCATACCCAAGTAAGACTCTCCTTGTGCAGAAAAAATTAAGAGTATGAAGCACATCTAAAAACATTCATTATTCTTATTTTCATTATCTTTAATTTAAATTTTATTGTACTAGAGTTTATTTGATAGTTTTCCAAAGTACATATCAATCAATTGGATTAAAATAATGATTCATATATCTGATATCAAATATCACACTGAACTAGGTGTCTGGAAATAACTATTGCAATGTATTTTTTGAAGTTATCCCAGATAAGTTATCTAAAAGTCATAAATCTGAGACAGTATAGGCAACTCGCAAGCAGATGCCTTAGTTCACTGTAAGTTTGCACCTTGCAGTGGATTTAGAATATTTGCAATATTTGTGCTTATTATATATTCCATGTGTTTGATTTTATATTTTCATAATGTAGATAATTCCAGTATAGCCGACTGGTGGACTAGGAATTGAATAACCTAAGTATAGCTTAATTCGCTAAGATTTGATGGAGCAATTCCGACGTTGCTCCTTTCCAGTTTATTGCTCATCCCATAGAGAGTTACTGTGTGGACTGTCTTCACAAGGATGTCTACAATTTGTATCCTTGAGGGGCCTACAGGGATGCTGAAACAAAGAACTTTGAAGTGGATGAAAGCCACTTGTTCTTAGCGAGAGACTCAAAGGCTACAGTGATGAGTGCCTAAACAGGAGAAAGCCAGAGTATGGACTATCTGTCTGACTGAAAATTCATTCTTGTTGTGTATCCTTGCCCTTAAGCACTATGTGAATTAGCACATACATGGGACTACGGTCAATGAAAAAACCACAACTGAAGTCCAAAGGATAAATTTAATTCATTACCTTGCTGACTGGAGAATCTTGAAACCGCACTGGGCTGCAGAGACACACAAGACAAGGATGTGGGCATCATCAGGCTCAGACCAACCCTAGCCAGGGTGTCAGGCCTGCTGACGGCACATGTTTATCAAAGGCCTATGCATGTGTAGTTTATCACCACCCTGCGATTATCCTCTGTGCTTTTCTGATCTCTGCTTTGATCTCTCTCCCAAGAAGGAAGCTCAAGCCTGTCCGTAAGAGTGCTGCCAAGTCTCTGTAAACACCTCTATCCTTTCTATGTAGAAATTCTACTTCTCAAAGCAGACAGAGGATAAACAGCAGTAATATATGATTCCGACACTGTTATTCTTCAGTCTTGGGGTTCTCAAGGTTGCTTGAGCAAATCTACCATGCTTCTCACTATTCTTCCACTTTTAACTCTTTACTCCCAACAAACATACTCAGTATTTTGTTTTGGAAAACATAGTGACTGCATTTAGAGACTGGCCCAACTAGTTTTAGGTCTTGCAAGTTATTTGCAAGTTAGAACTGACTGGACTGATTTGCTGCTAAAAAAATACTGCATTAATATTCTGGGTTAAGGACACTTCAAGTCAAAAACTATTGCTCCACCAAAAGGTGTAGAATCTGAACAAAATGTATGGAAAAAGAGAGAATGGAAATATCCACTTTGTCAGACTTTTTTAAATATAGCGATTTATTATAAAGTTTTTCCATCTTGCTACTTTTGTTTCTTTTCTCTACTCTCACTTTGGATTTTTATCTAATTATATTTAATTTTTGTGAAACTTCACTGTGTTGGGTCTGAAACTGATGTTTCTGAATCATATTATATATTGCTACACAAAATGATCCAGAGAAAGGCACAAAGTCAGAATGTCAAATGTTTTTCATAAATGTCATTCTCTTAATCTTCCTTCTTGTCTGGGAAAAAAAACAGAAACAACAAAACAATTGTGCAAAGCACCCCTGAAAGTAAAAGGGGGTTGGGTAAATTATTGCTGCCTTTTCCCTATAAAGATGGAAGACATACAAAAACAACAGGTAGAAAGAAGTTGTGAAGATGAGGAAGAGATAGAGCAAGAGAAGAGCATGGGAAGTACCCAGGGAGCAAGAGATCAGTTGTTGATGCAGGTTAGGGCATATAGGCAGATAGGGCACCGCATTGTGTCACCTGACAGCAGACAAAACTGAGCTCTCATTAGTCCCTGGTAATTCTTCCATGCAAAAGGATGATCAGTGGTTGAAAGACATCATAAATGGAGCATTGCTCTCTTTTCTTACACATCACACATTTTCACACATGCCAGGGGAAAAAAATCAGCAATAGAGCCACACCAAATATCTGGCTGAAAATACCCCACAAAACCACTTGTGACGTATTGTTCCCTCTGCTCTGGAAAAACATCAGGGAGTATTTTTTTTCCTCTCTTTCTGACTGACCATTCTTTCTTCACTTATAAAAAGACAAAACCAGAGAATATTTTCAATTCACTACTGTCTTTTTGTTTTAAATTATCTTCAATTAAACCTTAACGGTACCTATAAAATTTTGGTTTTGGAAAAAAATGGAGGAAATCTGTTTTGGAAAAGCTTCAATTTTTCTTTTTTATGTTTTCAAGGAGACTGCTTCGTAACAAGTAGATGGGATTCTTTGGTACATAACTCAGAATTTTTAACAGATATTATTATTGTAAAGGGAATCATACAATTAATAAGTTTGCAAAAGACCTCTAATATCATCGAGCCCAATTGTTAACCCAGCACCACCATACACATCACTAAACTACATCCCAAGTGTCATATAACATAGTGTCATGGTTTAGGAATGGTATTCTCCAATTCAGTGCTCTCACTGAATCCATGCACTGGTCTCTTGCTCCCAGCCTCCCCCTCCCTCTGTCCTGCTTGGGCTGGAAAGGAGAATTGGAGGCTCAGAAGGCAAAGATCATGGGTTGAGATAAGAGCAATGAGATAAGGAAACAAACAGTGCAACAGCAATACTGACAGAAATGAATGATTCACAGAGAAACACCACCCAACTGCTCCCTCCACCACACTGCAGAGACCCAGAGCAAACCCCTTCTCCCAGAAGAGTTCCATCCCCTGGTCCGTCTGTGGAAATAACCTCTGGGTCCCCACCACGGCCCCTTCTGGCTATTGCACTGATTAATCCTGTTTACACTGGACACAAAGTTCTATGCAAAGACATATCAAATAAATTGCCTGTATTTTCGTTTTCAATTCTAATTGGAAACTTGTTCTTTGGCACTGGCAAAAGTGTTTCTGCTCGCTAAAGTATGTAGGAGTTGGTCAAAAGTCTATTTGGTGGGACCCACAAATATGGACAAACCTAGTGAAAACATTTCATGCAAATTCATGACCCACAGCTGGGCTGAGATCAAACTACTAAGGAGCCTGAGGCATACCCCTGTGCATGACCCTGATCAGAACGTACTTTCCCAGGAGTATGCCAAGGCTACAAAACTCAGATTTTGTGGCTAATCTGTAGATCCTGAGCCCCGATATTAACTTAAAAACTCAGATCTAGGCTTACTCAGGGTGGAGAAATGGTGAGTTGAAAGAAATGAAAGCCTCTTTTGCAAACTCATTATCTCCAGATGTACTAAACACAAATTTAGTGCAGCCGATGATCCAGCCTCCTGTGATTAATTTCCATCAGATTTAACTGAGAGGCAAAACTAATGAGGAGAAAACAAAAGAGATTGTGGAAAACAAAAGCAATGTGGTTTTAATTTATTTGTATAAGTTCCAAATTATGTGTTGTGTTGTCCATGAAGTCAAGAGTGTCTGACAGTTCAGAGCACTGCTACAGTTTTGCAAGAAAACTCCACTTTTCTCTCAAATGCAGGGCACCTCAAAACTGTCTATATTTTGTATTAGCAACAGGTACACCTATAAGTTTATTGCAGTTCACTTTAGTTAGTTTTTGTACTTCTCAAGCTGCTATAGTTGGTGAAATTTTCTGTCAGATTCCAGTACATGTTGCCATTCTTCGCATTAGCTTTCCTGTGGTCTGTGGTTAAATGTAGTCTTAACTGCTTATAGAGTGCGTTTCTATAGTTTTTTTCTGTAGTAGGCTGCAGTTTTGTAATCTTCAGGATATAACCACTATGTGATTTAACCAAATGCATCTATGTTGGGATGAATGACATGACCATCTAGCCTAAATGAGATAGCTAAACTTCTCTTTTTTCTTTTTTGATTTGTAATTCACCCAAAGAAATAAAGGAAATTTTCCAAGATTATGAATTCTCACAATTTTCCTGCTACCAGGTGGCATTATTAACTCAACCATAGAATAATAGTCAGATGAAAAACAACAAATAAAAAGAAGTTTCAAAATAATACTCAAAACAATTCTCTAAACTTGTGATTCAGAAATCATGGAATTCATGTGAGCGAAGTGATATTTAAAATTCTTAAATCTTCTTGAAGGTTTTTTTTAAGTTTTTCTATCTCTTATCATGCTGGAAAACATAAATTGATATTTTAAAAGATATTTTAATGTTTCTCTTTAAATTTTAGAAGAAAAAAAGGTAGTTACAGAAATAAGAAAAAGCGAGAAAAGTACATGCTACATTGTGAAATTTGACTGTTCTGTTTAGTGGGAAAATTTTTTCATTTTTCTATAAAAATTCCTTAACTAACCAAGACAAAGAACAGTTTTTTCAAGTTTACTAATAATATTATCACATTTAGTGGATCCATACATTTTATAGCAAAAAAAAAAGAAAAAGAAATTATCAAAAATGTATCCTATCACAAGGATAAGAATTCTGCTGGATGCAGACATAACACATGAAAAAATCAGGCATCCTTTAAGCAGTTTCTGAATTAAATATCTGCTTTGTATAAAAATATTTTTATATAAACTTTTCTCATTTTCAGTTTTTCTCTTAATACTAATATTAATTTAGCTGATTTTTAAAGTTTAATGTTGCTTTTCTACGGCTTAAGTTTTGTATGACCTTTCACTTTGAGCTATTGTGTTGCATAAGCACAGGAAACCAGAAGTTAACAACTCCCTGTGGCTGAACAGAGCTTGTTCCAGTTGCTTGAAATACTCAAATTCTTGTGTGTGGTTTATTTCACAAAGAATGAATTTTGGGAAGCTGTGTATGATGTCCAGTCTTACACAAATCTCTACTTTAAGCCATGTTTCCTCCTTTCCTAGGTCACTCTTATTGTAACGTGTAGCAGTCCGGCTGTTTCCAGTGTGTGATTTTTCATGTTGGTACACCTGACAAGCCCAAATGAAGAGCAAGTGCAGGCCTGTGTCTTGCAGGACCTCTTGCTGCCCTGTGCCCAACAGCAACACCGAGTTCACAGGTTTTGCTTGAGGCAAACAGCAAGGCCAGGGTGTGCATGCACATTCCCATAATGCCTGTAGAGGAGTTTTTGGAGAAGGCCAGCTCTACTGACTGTTCTTTCTGGAGTGTCTTTTTATGTGCAGATTACATGAGGAGAAGAGAATGTATTACAGAAGTGAGTCCCTTTATATAGCTTGTTTCTCTCTGTGAAGCTTTATCAGTGAAAAAGCTGCAGGCAGAAAAAACAAGATAACCTGTGATTGATTTTTGAGAAGAGCTTTACACCATTTCCAGAATGCCATCTCAGTCTTTGATGGAGGAAATTTTCCTTGGGCAGATGATGTATAGTAGTTTTTGGAGGAGATAATAAATATCCCCTCTTACTAATGCATTCCATTTTATTAGCTAGATCAATATTGCTGTAATTTCTAGCCATTAACATCTCATTGCTGAAGAGTACATAAAAATATTTACATTAACACTGATCAAAATTGCAGCAGCATATATTAAAATATGAATGACATATAATCAGAATTTTCTGTTTCTACTGCCTCTAGTTATTTGTGACCCCAGATATGAAGTTCAAGTTTACACCTAATAGCACAATTATGTAAATCTGTAATTCTAACACTGAATTACAGCTGGTAATGATCAATAATTATATTTATGTATGATGTGAAGTTAATACTGCCACCACAGATTAATGTAAACAACAAAATTATTTCTGTAGTCAAGAGCTAACAAATCATCACAAATAAAGAGAACTAAAACAATCTCTTCAGAGCTTTAATTCCCCCAGCATCACAAACAGATTTTTTTTTCTGATGAATGTAAAAGCATTGATTAAAAACAACACACATCTACAAAAATTGCACAATGGCTGTATGTGTTAGCATAGTTTGATTTTCTCTTTTTTTAAGAATCTTTGAAAACAAGTTTGTTTGACACAAATAAAAATCTCTCCAAAGAAATGTGGATAATAATTTTCTTGGAGAAGTTCTGGGGGAAAATAAAGCCTAAGGAAAAAAGCAGATTAAAAAAAACTGCAAGGAACAATCAAACACAATAGTTCATAACTTTGGAACTCTTCAGTGTTCTCTCACCTGTAATATTATTCTCTGCTGTATAGGGCAACAGGGATCTGCATAATGGGGCAGAGCAGTCCTTGGAGCAGCTGAATCAACTTGAGTAGGTGACACCAATGAAGTTTTGATGTGGTTTGTTCACTATTCTTTCAAGAACACAAAACCATATATACAGTAAGAACCTTTTTTGCCTTTTAAAGTTCCATTTCAGCAATTTTCAGCCTTGCCTTGTACTTGTTCATGTGCAATGTGTGTGAACTGTGACCTTCTCCCAGAGTGTCTTGTCCTGCAAAATTCAGTTGCAAGGCTTCCCAGAGCTTTATGATCTTGTCAGTGTTCCAAACTGGCTTTAGCACCTACAGAAATCAGGCTGTTTAATTAGAAAGGTGATCACACTAATACCATGATGATTCCCTTGCTGGATTGGTTCAAAATTTACCTTATGGAAATGGTAAAACTCAGGGAAAGAAGGGGACGGCTGTAAAATAAAATAAGATGTACTTACCCTTCAAGTAAGAAGCTTAAATATCCATCAACATAAGAAATGGTAACAGTGCAGAAAGCCACTCAATTTTTTGGAGAAGTGTTGTTAAAGAATTTTTGAGGAGGAACAGTGTCAGGCCTGGACTCCAGTTCCTATTTCTTCATAAGTGGTGTGTTTTCAAAACAGCATCATGAAAAACACAGGGTATTACCTCCAAGTACGGACAAAAATGGAAAAAATAGGATTCAAAACTCAGAGTGAGGGAAATAATTATCTATCTTTACAAAACGCTAGGAAACATGGTTTGGAATCACAAGTAGAGCTTTTTTTGCAGTGCCAATGGGCTGATCCATAAAGGACAAAAGTACTGATTCCATCGAATTTTGTCTCATTCCCTAGCTCTGATTTTTCTCTGATATATATAATTTAATTTTAAAACAAATAATTGCTGTTGTGGGGTTTCTGTATAACCTGAATAAGGCTTATGTTTCTATTAAATATTTACCTCTCTGCAGAAGGAATAGATTTCAGACAAACTCACTAATTTACAGGCTTGGAATAACTGCAAGGCCATGAGTTCAATAGGAAGTCTGTGCTGCAGGGTGTTGAACAAATATCAGTTGAAAGGCAAGGGTGTGTATACTACTTACTAATTTTTTTTAATTGTTTTAGTAAACATGTAGAAACAACAAAGGGAACATAAAATTACACTAATTATTTTTAAAAAGATCATAGTTAATTAATTACAAATTAAGAAAAAAGTGGTTTAGTAGTACCCTCTTATTGGCACTTGAATGATGGAAGAAAGCTGCCAAGTTTATTACTGTTTTTGATTGTTCCCAGACAGTGCCCTAAGTAGGTGAAGGGTTGTCTCAGGATTTTCAATTTCATTAATTTCATAATTTCTGCAAAATGTTGTGAAAATTAGAAGATTAAGAACAAAATATTGAGGAGGGGACTAAACACCTCTTGCAGTAAAAATTGTTTGAACAAAATTGGAAGAATTGGAATAATTTTCATATTACACTTTTTAAAAAAGGTTGGTCTTCCCTTTCACACTTCTTTTAACTTTACTTCCCTTCCAGCAACATTTCCTTGTAAATTACCTTTCTGACTAAGAGAACTGTTGATAAATAAATAGCAAAATGTTAAAAAAGCATTTAGCTCTACAACAGGGTGGGGAATTTGAAGAAACGGAAAACAAAATAATAACAGACACTCTTAAAACTAAATCAAATCTTTAAACATCATTAAACCTAGTCCAGGGACTTCACAATAAATTTAAAGCAGACCTAATGTTTATAAATTGGGTGAATAATAAAAAAGGGCAGAAGGATAAATAACAAAAAAGGGAAGAAAAAGAAGTCCTGAGAAGCCTGTGTGAGGCTCTAGGGTACTCGTTTCAAAAATTACTGAGATGACCCTCAACTCAAATATTCAGTAAATTTTCAGTGTTTTTTAATTCACTTAGCATCTGAGGAAAACCCGGATAAACCTGTATTATGGCAACTATTTTATGAAATATAAAGTGGCCAGCATTGAGAAGCATCCAGCATAAAATTTTGCAGGAAATTCATTTGTTGTATGTTCATTGTAATTTCAGTGGAGAAAAGAGGTGTAGGACATAATAAAACAAAAAAGAAGTCTGAGTAATTATGCTCAAAAGTGAAATAATAATCAGACTACCTCAAAGGATGATTTTTTATGTGTTTAGTACAAGGTGCTTAACCAGTTTATCCCAGAATAAAGACTCTGAAACCTTCTCCCAGTCCACACTCAACTTGGAAACTAAAGGTGCATGAGAAAGTACTTCTGTGGGGAGTTTTCCTTCCCATAAAATATTCATAAACATTTTTATCATGCCAATATTATCCATATCTGTAGCTAATCATGTTAATTTAATGAATCAGTAATGTTTGACATACTACTTACAGGAAAGACCATTCAGATAATTCAGGTGAAATTTAAAGGAATGCATCTACAAAAGAGTTTATAGCAAAAGACCTGAAGATACTTTTCTTTTACCTGGGTGATCATAAAACAGATTTCTTTCCATACCCTGTAATATACTCTGAATACATCTCTAGATGTTCCTTTTCCTGTAGAAATTATTAATTTGGTGGGATGGGACAAGTAGTTTTCATTTATTTAGTGCTCTGCATGTGGTGAAACAAAGAAGACAGGGTTAGAAAATATGTATATGTTTCAGCATGAAAGATTTTATCAGAGCATCTGAAGCAAATAATTTAAAATACTTCCATTGCTGAGTGCAAAACTTTAGAAAACATTCCTCAAAATATGTGACCAGACTAATAATTAAAAAACAAACGTGTATTAGAACAATGGAAATACCATTTTAATTTCATCTGTGTGCTGAAACATGGCAGTAATACTACTTGTCATATGTAGCCTAGTAGAAACTAATGTGGATCATGATACAGAATGTAAGTGCATGTTATGAATTTTTTTTCCTTTTATCTAGCAAACTCAGAAACTGATATAAGAAATCTGTAAAGATGAAGAACTAGTAGTCAAAAGTAATATACTTGAGGGCTAGCCAGAGGCAAAGAGAGAAGATATAGCTTTGGCCTGTTTTGATACTTCAAGCATTGTGGGGGATTTTGCACATCGCTTCTGTGCAAAAGTATTATATTTTTGAAAGATATCTCACTATCAAATCATTCAAAGCAAAGAACCAGAAATATCCTTCCAAAGCCTTAAGTAAAGATGCGTATTGCTAGTGTGATTTCAGAACAGTGGTTGTGCTGCAAGTTCTGACCCCTGAAGTGCAATACAAATGTACACTGGAAACTCTTTGGCAGAATATAAAAATCCTCCTAAAATTATCCTTGTGAACAAAAAGATTTCTGCTAAATTGTAAAATTAAATTCAAAGCACTGGAAATCTATTTATACAAGAGGTGGTTCAAATTTTGTCTCTATGAGAGATGGCTCAGAGTACTCTGTCAAATAGAGTAGTACAGTGAAAAATGAATGACACTCAAGATAATAAGGCAGAAGGATTATTGCAATTCACTATAATCGTGTACAGCAAGATGTTGTGAAAAAAGTCATCTAGCCCATTGCCTGTGGGTAAAACAAACAGTACAACTTTAGTGTCAAGAAAACTATTCTTCTAAACTAGTTAAACTCCAGCAGTAATGACCTCATTAAGATGACAACACTCTACAAACTGATGCAGGACTTGTATCATGGCAGGGCAGCAATGTTGCCCTCCTGTCTCCAAACATGGTGAGCAGGTAGAAGCATAGCAAAGAGACAATCAGAAATCTGATCAGATCTTGGTTAAGGAAATCGCTTCAAAACATACACAGATGTATGTTCAGGAGGTGTTAGAGATCTAGTTTAAATCAGTAAGCCAAGCCAAATTAGTTTGATTGTGACAGAAAATACCCCAATAAATCAACATGTGAATCAGCCAACCAAAAAAGCTCAAAAAAAACCCCAAGCCCAACAAAACACTAAGAAAGAGTGAAAGTTTCTGGGAAAGGTGCAGAAAGGTGAGAAAATTCTACTCTTCAGAAAAACCAAATGCCTGCCATACGCAGAATAACTTGGTGGAAGGAAAAAGGGAATACAACCTCTCTCCAACTTCAGCCTGCCATTTACTTGCAGATGTGTGCGAGACAAAGCCACTACCTATGCTGAGGATTGGTGTGCACTTTCCAAACCTTCCATGAGTGGAACAAGTTCATAAAAGTGCTGGCCAATCTATGTAAGTTGGTTGCCAAGCAGGAGTTAGTGCTTGGATGCAGCTTTAGGCTTCCTGCAGTCCCTCTGTAGAAAAACTTCACAACACAGAACTGTAATGATGTCTTCAGTAATTAATTATGCAGAGGAACCAAATACAGCAGCTTTACGTTTGGGAATAACTTGGGAATAATGCTTGCTCCCTACTTACATTAAACTCACCATAGTTTTCTTCCTATGATCAGTACTACCTCCTGCAGCTTCCCAAAGTTATGTAGTCTTCTCTCAGGTGATCACCTACGAAATTGTTACAAATCACTGAAATTCTTCATGAAGGCTCTGCATTGCATTAACTTATTATATTTTTGTTGGAAATTTTCACCTTTAAGAGGCATATTTTCAATGTGGATTTAAAATTGTCCCCTTACCCCACGACAGCAGTGCCTTTTACCTCTTAGTTTAACACTTCATGACTTACCTTTGGCAAACATCATGCACTTGTGTTTGTACTGAAAATAGAAAATGCATTGAGGGGCTGGGGCAAAGGGATTGGTAGGAATACCTAGGATAAGATTCGAAGAGATATGAAAAGAAATCAATCCAGCTGTATTCAGCATCTGAAGAAAACTGTCTTTCAAATATGTGCCGTGGCTTACTAACATTTCTATAATATAGACCAAAAAATAAGTAGATGATTCACTCAAAACTGTTTTGATAGCAGTCTTAGAAATCCACATTTAACATCTATAATAATTTGTAAAGTACCAATTACTAGTACTGCTAAAATCCCATTTTTATTCTTGGTTGCAGTTACTTGTAAAACAGCACAAGATATCTATGAGACAATTTTAAAATAAGAATTTTAATCCTAAGTAATGTTTCCCAAAACATACACCCTCTGTCCAATTCACATCAATTTCTACAACATCATCACTTAAAAGCTGTCAAACAATCAAAGAATGACTGGAAATAAAGAAATCAATTGGATAAATTATATATTTCCTACATCTGTGTTGAAGACCCAGTAACAAAAAAAATATATTTTTAAGAAACCCCACAGTGATTACTTGTTTTGTTTCTTTCAGTTTCCTTAGGCATATCACCTAATCTTGCAATTTCCTGGCACTTTAGAAATCTGGCACTTCTGATGTTTTTTGTATAGGGAACTGTCAACACTTTATAAGTGAGCTCAGGCTTTAGAAGGGGGGCCTTCAGGGAGGTTGTTTATTTTCCATTTGTTCTAATTTTCCCTCACTGAAAATCTAGAAATCAAGATTTTTCACAGACAGACTCTGTGAAACAGCCTTTTTTTTTCCTAGCAATACCAGAGACTTTCTCTGTCCCATGTGACAAGGAGACAACACTGTTGGTCAAAATCAGAGCATCAATAAAGTCTGCAACTCTTATTACAGTATAGTAATGTAATTTAAGCATAAACAAGCAAAACTCTCCCTAACTTGTCTATTTACCTTTCTGCTTTTAGGAAATGTAATGGCATTTCCTAGATGACTATTGCTTCCAGCTAAACCTACCAGACATATCTTTTTTTCTTACACATCTGTAAATTATCATGCAAAAACAAGTAAATAAAGCTTAATTTCAAACTCACTTTGAACAGCCCAGTACATATGAACTACTAAAAGAAAAAAGTATTTAAAAATGTTATGGGCAGAAAGTACATTTGTATTCGCAATTGACTAAAAGATTATATTCCATTCTACTTAACACCCGATAAGTTCTATATTTGAGTTTCTAGTTTATATTACAACCCATTATATGCAGATATAAAACTATTTATATAAAACTTGAAAAGTAAAAGTTATTGCAGACCATCTGCTTATTAATTCAGCACAAATGCAATGTGATAGAAATACATCCTTTGCAAGAGATCTTACTTTAAAGGGGCTTTCATTCAAGGGTTTTATAAAGTTAGAAAGACTACTTATCCATGATATTAGGAATCCATAGGTATGTTATGAACGCCGTAATTAAAACACAAGCATAAGTCTAATAATGAGAACAGTTCGAAAATCAAATACAATTCATCTTACTTTTACAAACTGTTGGGAAAAGGTTGCAAAAAAGGATGGAAAGGAGTGGAAAAAGAATATCTAATGTATGCAGATGTGTGTGCTCAATGTGTAAATAAGGCCAAGCAACTTTCATTTCCTCTTATATACAAAAGAGCTATGACACTAGGGGTGACAAACTGTTTTAACAAACCCAAGAAATAATACAATATAATGGCAGGGAATAAGATATAAGATGTTAAGTAGAAACAAGGATTTTAGGTACAGTCTTTTAAAAGCTGGTTTCGTCCTACTCTGGAGAAGACAACCACATCACAGAAAATCTTTGACAATATTTGTCTATACTTCCAATGCAGTGATATGTATAATGACTCATACCACACAAGGACTTGATATGATGTATGACCACAAAACAATTTAAAGGGTTCTATTAACTTGCAGTGAGGACCAATTTTGTTTGTGGTCCTGTCTCTTTCCTTTCAAGCACTTGGGCTTGTGAGACCACTACTGTGTCAAGCAAAAGGATGAGGTCTGGCACAAGAAGAGAGATTTTTTTATTCCAATAAACACATCTTTGATAACAGTGGAGTTGTCAGAAAAACATTAGCAAGTAAATTAAAATTTTGAACATATTTTGGAATACTGGGAGCTTTCCCCACTGAAATCGTGTCTATGAAATCTGCAAATCTTCACATGTTAATAAGAAGGAAACTCATACCTTCTATCAGAAATCCCTCCAATGCAGAAATTCCCAACAAAGAACAAAGACAACTCTGTGTCCTTGGAAACAAGATATTGCTTTGGGTGTAAGTAACTGACATGGGATGTGGGATTGACAAAACATTAGAGACTGAAATAATTAGGTTTTTTTATTAAAATGTGTTTCTTTGATGCTCAGCTGTATAAAGAAGGTGCAAGTGTTTATATAATATAATTGACTCTTCCACCTTCTCTCTCATATACATCCACAAGATTCACAGCTCTACTTTTGAAAAATATCTTGGTATAACTGCAGTTGTTGAAGTCGAACTTCGAGGTCTTATGAACTGATCACTTGCTTCTTTCAGTAGGATTCGTCTCAAACCACTGGTAATCAGTTCAGAAAAAAACCAGTCCTGTGACCACAAGTGTCATTTCCCCTCCAACACATTTAAACTAAAACTGGCCTTAGAAACTTGCAGACAGACATCAATACAGATATCTACAGAAACAGATATTGTAATCGTTCTTCTTCTTTCAAGCTGTACCACAATCAAGACTTCTGGTTTTGGGATCCTTTTCACTTTCAAGCAAGTACTGAAAAATGTATAAAATATTTGGAAGCAATTTAGCATTTATTACTGTGGTTTTAACTTATTTCCAACCTTTCGCCATATAATTTTCAGCTATTTCCTGTACTTCTACAGTTCAGATTGTCTTTTTTTACTTCTCTTACTTCTGTACCTCTTATCACTTGCAATCATCCACTTCACTTCCACTTTTTTTCTATTATCTTTTTTTCCCTATTTCAAACCATTTCCCAGGACAACAGCTCTACACTCTTGGATCTTCTAATTTTTAATTCACCCTCTCAATACTTTACCTTTTCCCCCCCAGTTTTCGCCTCCTCTCCTGTATATTTCTGCATAAGCAGTATGTACTTTTAGTACCATAGAGCAGAGAAAAGATAATGTAAGATTATATGCAAGTAGGAAAGTTGTGACAGAGACAAAATTAAAGCAACTCAGTATGTGGGTGAATCACAGAGATTTTAAGGTTTTGTTCCTTCTCATTGTGCTTTGAAATTTTTTGGCGGGTGAATGTCTGCCCCTTTCACTTCTCTATTGTATTTAAGTGTATGTTCGAGCTTTTTTTTTTCCTCCACAATAACTCTTGTCTCTAGACCATTTTTCTGGACTCTAAACATGTCAGCGAAGAAATTTCAGCACTCCATTCATAAAACTCTAGGTCAAAATGGAAAAAAGAAAAGCCGGCTTT
>VZTB01013966.1:0-11703 GCA_013397245.1 Thryothorus ludovicianus | reverse complement strand
AAATATTGAACAGTTTTTAATGGACAAAAATTGACAAAATTATTAAATTTTTCCCTAGGAAAGAAGTTGAATTTTCATGACTGTAAGAAATTGCAGGAAATTTATTTTATGTAACAATAACTCATTAACAATAATCTCATCAGGTTATTATAGAATCTGAAAGTCCAAAGGAATAGAAATTTCAAAGCCCCTTACACCACTACGTGAATTATCCTGTAGAACCCTACTAGTAAAACTTGTGTCTAATTCATACCAGGTGTCTTTCACAAACAGAAAATTGAGACGTTTCTATGATGCTTCTTTGCTTTACTGCAATTACTGAACTTCTGAAAAAAATTTCATAAGCAAAGTTTTATGAAATAAATTGTTACTTTAACTGACAAAAATTTGAACATTCGTGCTTAGTGGTAATATTCTGTCTCTAGCTCCCCTAAATATATGCAGATATTTCAATAGAAATCACCCACATCATGAGAGAAATTACCCATTTTAAAATTTCAGTACAAAAGTCAGTTTTTATTTGGTAATTGAACCTTTAAGGTGGCCTCTGGGTGCAACTTATAGTACAAGGTTTTGTACCTAATTTTCAATTTTTTTAAAATTTTGCTGTTCACAAATAGAAAGTGCCTAAAACATGTGAGGCAGTCAAAGATAGTGTATAATTATGTATAAGATATTAAGAAAGCAACTGTAATTCAAATTTCAAATGTTATGTTGGAATTATTATTTTTGAATTTACATCTGAAATGAACAAATGAGTTTTGGGAGTGGCCTTCCATGACCTGGCATTAATTTAATATGTTGTCAGTAGCCCAGAATTTGTGTTGTGTATAGGTTCAAGTTTTATTTCTTAGGTATGAAAGTATCTGTAGCACCTGTCTTGCCAAAAGCTATTAACAAGTGCTTCATTCATGTGGGATACTTATGCAGGTATAGTGGAGATATGTTAATGGCAACAGAATAAAGGCATTTCCTTCTTTATTTCCCTTGCAATCCTAATTCTGTTGCCTTCAGCAGTGTTAACTTCTGAGAAACAATGAGAGTAGTGAAAAATCAAGTTTATACATATGGCCTTTCACAGGAAATAAAAAGCCTGAGAAAAGACTTAGCCATGCCAAAAGCAGGGCAAGATTATATTATAGTGACAAACTCATCATTTCAGCATAATGGCCTCTTCTTTTTTGCGTCAGTTTTCTTTTTCAGTTTTGTGTCTTGTGGAAGTGAAACTGCAAGGAATAATTTTTAATAATTTTAAAATCAACCTGTTAGTCCCAGTTGGTGGGCTTACCCTGTGAGATTTTTTCAATAAAAATTAGAATTTTTTCTATTTTTTATAAAAATCTAGAATTAAATGAAAGGGTGAAGATAGGAACTTCAAAAATTAAAAAAAAATAAGCCCTTTAATTATAATACTATTTTTCACATTTCACAAGTCATATCTTGGGTGCTTTCAAAAAAACCTTCATATAGTGTATGCATAGCATATGTGATGGGCATGTTCTTATATTTTGCAAGCAAAAAGGTTATATGAAAAATCCAGGCCCAAAATTATTTTGCAAAGGCTGCAAAGATTAAAGATCATTTCACCTACACAGCTGCCATCTAATTTAAATTTGCATCCAATCTTCAGTAATTATGCACACACATACGTGCATATGCACACATACACATACACACTGTAGCTATGCACTGTAGTAGATTGATCCTGTATAAATGAAATTTCTATGCACTTCTGTGAGAAACAACAGAACTAAAGAAAAGGATCCATTAGGGTGCATTGTTCCAGATTTCAGAATGAATATTAAATACTGAAAAATACTTTTCTTCCCAAGAGGAAGAAAAAATCAAATTAATTCAGTTTTGAACATTTATTTCAGAAAAGATTATAGATTTCTGTACTAAGATATTAACCCACTTTTGCTATTCATAAGATGACCTTCAATTGAACTGTGAAAAGTAAATGGCAGGAATGTTTCCTGAAAAAGTTTAGTGATGATATAAGAGATTAATGAACATATTTGTGTTGGACGCTCTCCTCCTGTATAGCATATTCAGAGTGATAGAATCACATTATTTATTGTATTTTTTTCAGATCATTTGCAATGTTAATTTATATGAGTTTGATATCGCTTTTGTCTTCTAGTTGTGTGTTATTCTGAGAAATCCCTGGGGAAGGAAAGGATTTATATGCTTTGTGTACACATTCTGCAGACTAAGCACTCTGGCATAATTATTTTTGGCACTCACTAACTGATTAAAACATCCAATTTAACTCATGATCAGTAAGATTAAACCTTTTTAATATACCTCAAAAGTAAATTATCTTTTGCTACTCAAACATGCCTTTCTGCACATGTCCCTAATAAAGCTGTTCTTTTATTTTGTTAATGTACCTTTTAACGAGGATTCCCTTTTATTTCTTCCTCTGGGCAAAACTGCCTTTTCTTTTATTGAGAGGTAGGAAAAAAGATGAGCTGGAAGCTGACTATGCTACTCCATGTCTTTCTAATGTCATGCCACTTATATGTTACCTCTTTCATATGTGTGTGTGTGTGTGTGTGTGTGTTTGTTCTGCACAGACTCAGCTGTTAGAGAAAACACATCCTTGCTTTGTGTTCACTTGATGTACAGACAAATGTACAAACAGCAATTAGGGAAAAATAATATGTTGAAAAATAATTTGCATGAAACAGAAGAATGTTTTGCAGTCTCTTATTTCATTTTGCGATAGGTTTTTTTAGAGTAAGTTATATTTTAGTTTTGGAAGAAAGCCATTTGAAAGCATGTCCTAAAAATGCTTTAACATTGAAACTTAGGGGGAAGATAAACAGTCTTTCCAAGAGAATAAAAAAATCCTGTTCAGCCCTATACGAGGAAGAAAACCCTTTCTGCAGAGCCCAAAATGGCACGAGCACCTAGACAGGTATTGCTGGAAATGAAATGACACAATGCTCTTTGAGCCGCACAAATAGTGCTCTCTGCTTAACTAGAACCAACATTGAAGTCTAAGACAGCCATCATGAACATAAGGCAATGTGGTGAGAGTAGGTTTTGCACAATCTTAGTCACCTAGATTTTGTTCAGTTAGCTCAGAATGATGTATCTGAGATTAAAGAGGCCTTGTTTTAGAAAAATTGGGTCAACTTGACTTTCTTATGTGATGATACCACTTATGTGATACCATCAATCCAAGCCTTTATCACCAATACTGATATTCTTTCAGTTCCCTGAAACAATAGCATCTGACCTGCAGAAAATATATTTTTGTGATCAGTGCTCTTAGTGTTTCAAAATAGAGGCAAAAGTTGGGCAAAAGTTTAGAAAATGTTCAATGTGAAATAAATCAATGTAAAATCAAACACTGACTTTCAGAACTAGTACGTGTTTCCCATATTTGTCTTTCCACACAGAAAAGGGTTGTCATAGAAGCAAGCTAGTATCACAGTTTAGCAACTTGAAAAAATAACTCTTTGTGTCTAATGAAACCAAAGGAAACAGCTTCTGAGAAGGCAGCTCCAGGCAGCTCTCCATGCCCAGCCAAGTTCATTAGCAGGCTGCACTCTCAACAGTGATGCAATATGCCATTACCCTCTGTTTTAACTGATTTATTTTAAGCACAGGAAGAAAAGTCAAGATTGGACACAGAAGGAAACAATTGTTTTTGGCCTGTTGTGGTGGAGTTTACATGTAGAGGTGCCTTCTAGTCTAGTTGCTGAAGGGGAAACAAGTACAAATATCTATGTCTTGGCTGTTAGGGTCTGATTATAAGCACTGTGCTAGAGAATTCATGGATTATTCATGTGTAATTACAGATAGCTATTGTGCTCTTTTAAATCATCCCTATAGCCCATTATGGCCCATAACAACTGAAATAGCAATTGTCATAGTAAGGTTTGGGCTCTGTCATAGACTGTAGGCTCTAATCAATAATGATGAATGGTAAAATTTAGCATCAAGCTGGAGAAAGTCTAGTTGCCTCTTGCCATAAATCTGTGCAAATATCAAGTTGTGCAGCTGCTGTATCTGGAAATCTAAAAGGCAACACTCTCCCTCTACCCCCTACACGTGCACCTCTATAAAAGTTGAAAAAGGAGAAATGTGCAATATGTCCATTCTAATAATCCACATGCTGTTAAGACACTTTTCTATTTATTCAAAGCAGGGTGAACCCTAGGTTGTTTTCAAGGTCAATTCCAGGTGAAAGGGGGGTCATCTGGAGGCCACCTCGACTCCCATGCAGGTCAATAATGTCTCCTCCCTGCCCCAGAAGACAAGCTGCTCACACCCAATCAATCCACAAACGCTCCTGCGCACCCAGTGTAATGAACAGTGAATAAATGTAGCCTATCATCACAAAACATGCTTTTTAAGTACCTTCCCTTTTCATGTAAAACCTCTAGCTGTCAAATTCTACATTCACTCATCCAGCAGTGAGTAGCAAAAGTGAGAAATCAGGCTCTCATTGGGGTTGGTAAAAGGTCATTGCTGACAGACACGGAGGTTAAACTGCCGAGTTAAAATACTGTTCATTACCCACTGCAGCTTTTCGCTAACTACACTTCTTTGTGTTACAGTCAAGCAGTACATCAATATGCCCCTCCTCCTAATTCATTAACAATTGTTGAATTGTACAGGAGGGGGAAAAAGAAGGATTGATCTTTTATACCTTTTTTTTTAATCTCTTTTCCATGTCAAATACTTTTACATCTTTATCTACTCAGTATTAAATACTCAGCTTACAGGCTGTACTGTCTGCTTGAACAGTTATCATTATAGGTACAATTCCTGAAGGCAGAGGTGGCCAGTTCATATGAAACCCCAAAGGTCTGGGGTTGCTCAAGCAAAGATTTCTATTCTCTTACCCTTTTTATTAAATGCTCTTAGAATAGTGATATCTGTACAATAACAATCTTGATTTTGCATCGCAATTGTGTCATATTAAAAAAGGTTTGAATAAAAAAATGCTCCTTCTCCAGATGAAGCAAAATTGGTTGAAACCAGACATAATATACTAAATTGATATTTAGCTGAAATAAAATGCCTGTGTCCTGTTCATGCAGACTGGGTTAGATCTTCCTCAAATGCTATCCTTGATGTAGATCTCAAGACACTCCTTGATCTAATATTTTATTAAGAAATTATTAATATCTGCATTTTTCTATGATAAAAAAAAATAATATATCCAAAAGAACCATTTGGAGCAGAAAGGAATCGTTTATGCTCAAATGGAAATAGCAGTGAAGGTTTCATTTGTACTGAAGGCAATGATTTGGTGGAAATTCTTAACAGTAAGGACCAATCTCCCAAAATGAAATTCCATTCTTTGATTAATTAATAAGTACATGTGATTTCCTTTATTGAAATGCAAAGATTTTTTATTAAAAAATAGCCATCCTTTAAAAAAATATTTATACAGAGCAATAGAAAAATTATCTTTTATCAAGAATAAAGTAAATGTTTATTTACGCGCACATTATAACAATACCTTTGACTCAACAAACTACCATTATATATTTAAATCTCTAAAAAAATGCATTCAGAGATATCTGCAGGAAAATATATCTTTTTTTCTTTCTCTATGCTTTTTCTCTCAGTGGGACTGAAAATAAAATGTTATGACTTAAATCACAAGAGGCTAACATCATTTTTAGCAACAAGGGCTGCATAATTTCAAGACTATGAGTGAGTGGCTGACTTTAACTAAAATGTTTCAGTTCTGTGCGTATATAGGTACATAAATAATTCAGAATTAATCCCTGCAGAGGGGACAATGGGAATCGTAAATTATCCATGTGCCGTCCTCAGCGTTAGAGGCAATGAACCTATAGTAACAAACTATGAGTGTTACTCATTACATACATTTCACAGACACCTTAACCTTTTGAATATTAATTTCCCTCTGCAGCTTGTAGCTAGATGGCATAATTTCCTTTCCTTTCCTTTCCTTTCCTTTCCTTTCCTTTCCTTTCCTTTCCTTTCCTTTCCTTTCCTTTCCTTTCCTTTCCTTTCCGCACTTTTCCTTTCCTTTTTCTCCCTCCCTGTCCTGCATTTCTTCAACAACATATCAGGTAAGCTATTGAGGGTTTATGATTACTGAAGGAATATTGATTCTTTGTCCAACTAAATATTTACCAGAAAACATTTTTTTGAAGGCTAGATTGTTTTGGCAAAATTACATACAGCCCTTTGTGTACTCAGAGCTTAGTATGTGTAGAATTCAGTCTGATGAATGTAAATCCTGAGTCACGGGTACTTTTAAAACACCTGGAGTATTTTGGAACCTTTACCATAACATGCCACAATCATTTTATGATACATAAGGTCTCTAAGTTTCCCGTCAAAAGGGTGGAAAGTATACTTCACCAAAATTCAAGAGATATCACACTAACATAGCTTTCAACATTCCATTTTTTCTCTGAGAGGAAGTTTTGATTTTGTTCTGTTTGGTTGGTTTTTTAAACTCTAAATATGGCATTCAAGAATATTTTTTTCCCATAAACTGGATTCAGAAGGAGATGTTAAGTAACTCACCACACAAAACTGCACCTCGGTTAGAGTCAGGAAACAAATTATACAGACACAGGCACATTTTACTTTAGCTGAAATTATACCCTAGCTGTTCTGTAAATCCTAACTTCTCTTAGGGAACTCTACTGGGGCTTTTCGTAAGACGGTTTAGAGGATCAATATCCATTTGGTAAGCTCATGATGCTATTTCTGCTAAAAAGTGGAACAGAACAATACTGTCAGGAGGCTAATCCCCTGATTTCAAGGGGACTTTATTCAAGTGAATGAGAGCTTCGAGTTCAGGCTAAGGTCTGTTAGATGAATATTATGTATTTCATACTGTCTGTGTATATTCATACATTTTTCTGTAAACTTCTACAGCTGCTTTGACAGAAACAGAAGTGCTGGGCTAAGTAGATGTTTGGACAAACTCAATAAAAAGTAATAATATAAATTTTTTTTTTTTGCTAGTGCATCAAGAGAAGTGATTTGCTGTAAGTTAAAGTCCTCCCCCATGTGTGCTGGTTTTGGATGGGGTAGAGTTAATTGCCTTCATAGTGCTAGTGTTAGGCTTAGTGTTTTAGATTTCTCCTGAACACAGAATTACTAATACACAGGTATTTTTTATTGCTGAGCAGAGCTTACATGAGCCAAGGTCTTTTCTGCTGCTCGTGCTGCCGCACTGGCCAGGAAGTTGGGGGTGCAGGTGTTGTTGTAGGGGAGACACAGCTGGATGCACAACAAGATCAGAGGGATATTCCAGACCATATGACATCATGATGTCAGAATGTAAAGTGAGGGGAAGAAAGAGGAATGGGTCAACGTTTGAAGTAGCAGCATTTGTCTTTCCAGGTATCCATTCTACTTGAGGGAGCCCTGTTCACCTGCCTGTCATTGGAAGCAGTGGATTAATTCCTTGCTTTGCTTTGTTTGTGTTTGTGGCTTTTGTTTTCCCTGTTAAACCACTTTAATCTCAATCTATGGGTTTTCTAGCTGCCACCTTTTCCATTTTCTCCCTGATTCTGCTGGTGTAGGAGTGGGTGAGTGACTGCATAGGGCTTGGTTGCTGGTTGGGCTTAAACTACCACATACATGCATTAGAAATGCCAATACACAAAAGTATTTTTGTGCTTAACAAGGAAGATAACTTTAAACTCATGTAGCTTTTTATATTTTTGAGCATAAACAATTCAGATGCCAAGTTTCTACATGATGGCAAAACACAAATTAAAGTGGTGTCTTGTCACCTTGTGAAATTCCATTGAAACAAGCCAATTTATTCTATTTAATGGAATACAAACACCTTTTCCTCCACCATGTTCAGAAAACTGTCATAGAATTCAGAAATCATGCTAACCAAAAAATTAAGTACATTTTCAGGCAAAAAATATGAGTATGAAGTATTAACAAAGCCGAGGTTGTGTTGCTATGCTAAGAAGAAATTTAAAAAGAATTATGTATAGAATTTCTGTAAATGAAATTGTGGTAATTGTTTGCTAAAAAATAAATCAGGTTAACCCACTTGACTGAGAGTTCAATGGTTTTCTCTTCTTAGAGAAAGAACCCTCATAAACCACAGCCCAATTATTTAATTTCCCTTACTAATTATGGAAAGTACTCATTTCTTGGCCTCAAGCATTAAATGATGTATCTCTGAAGGGCAATGCAAGATTTATCATAATCTGTGACTCTCCCATTTAATGAGAATAAAAATAAATACTTCAGTCAAGGTTGAATTTGACTGGTACATTCTCTTATATTAAAGATTACAACTCAAAGAATTTTCTTATGTGAGGTTGTTACAAAGATTGGGGTATTAATAAAATACAACAAAGCCCAAGTACAGCTGAAGAACAGATTTTTCACTGGCTTCAACAATAACTTTCTACTGCCCACCATGACCTGGTTTAATCACAACATGGAGATGTAATCTGTCATGAACCATTTAGGGAAAGCATTAAACACAACAACATATCATCTCAGATCATCCTGTAAATGCACGTAGTTCATCTGGTTTCATGTTCATTCAATGGATATCCTGAACTAGTGGGAAGGGGGTACCTAATAGGAGATGGACAACATCAAGGAAGAGCCAAAGAACTCATCTGACACACATAAGGTATATTGGATTCTGCAGTGGGGTTCAGAAGGTTGTTTTCTTTCTTGAAAAAAAAGAATACAAAATTTTCTTTCTGATAGTAGAAAAGTAGCTCTTGGAAGATGTTCTTCTGTGTCCATATCTTACTTTGAGAAATGTGTGAGAGGCAAGGTTCACATGCTAGCACCTGCTTCTGCACTAAGGCTCTTTGCACTTGTGTCTTCACAACCACCAGAGAAGATAATTTCTGTGGCACAACCGACAATCCCAAATCACATATCTAAACTGCATTGATTGGGTAATGGCTTAGTATATAAAGTGTAAAAATTTTATTGTTTGTATAAAAGTAGTGACCCAGTCCAAAACAATACTGGACTTAGAGCTTGCAAAGATTTTTTCATGTATTTTACCAGACAATTTGCAAGATCTTTCAATAGCACTTACCTCAAACTGTTTTTCTGCAGTGTTTTAATCAACTGTTCATTCAGGTCTCATTAATTTTTTTCCTAGGTTTTATCTTACTGTATAGGAAATTGAGAGGGTTTTCTGGGGGTTATATTACAACAGCACACATAAAAGCTATTATCATAAACACAGTCATATTTTTACTGAAGTGCTTTATCCTCTGCTCAGACATAAACATAGTTGTAGTGACCTTTTAAAAAATAAGCAACACTGACTTACATTCCATCAAAAACACAGACTTTCCAAGTAAACTTTTGATTATTATCAAACTTTTCTGTGAAGAAGCCATGAACAATATTTGAGCCTATGCCTGGAAGAACCTGATCTGATAATTCACTTGTCAGATGCTATTCTGAATTATGCCCTAATTTCTAGAAAGAATTAGAAAAATCTGTCAAACTACAGAACGGATGGACTATTGATAAAAGAAGTGGTTTGGGAGTTTGTACCTCATGTATGCAAGTATCTCCATACATTACCTGAGGAAAAGACTGGTGAATAAATTTCAAAAAGTTAATCTTGAAACTTGTGAGTCCAGGAAAATTAGAATAAATGAACAAAATCTGTACATGAAGAAGCAGTGTATGATAAAGATCATAAACAGCTGTTGAAAAGTCATTAAAGAATAGCCAGAGATTCCCAGTCCTTATCATACATTTGAGTAATGGTTTAAATGAAAACAAGCATATGTAGTTCAAAAAGTTAAAAAAAAAAAAAATGTAAAAAAGGGTTAAAACTAAAGGAGGACTAACAGCAGGAAAAAAAAAATTAAATAAATGATGTCCTGATCAATGGGTGGACTTACTAGGTCAGAGAATAAAATGCACTATCCTGAAACAAAATTATATGATGGCTCTGGCTCTAATTTTAGTCTGCTTGAGCATAATCAATGTAATTTCCAAAACCAAACAATAAGGAGAAACAAACTATTTTAAACAAAATCAAGTCTTAACACAAACAAATATAATAAATATCAGATGATAACTGAGTATGTGTCCTAGCAGAGGCATGTCCAGTACGAGCATAAAATAAGGTGGGAAAGAGAACAGGATGAAAGGGGAGGTGATCTAAATATCTCCTCATGTGTAACTGTGGCTTTTTTTCTCTAACAAAGAAAACTGATCAATAAAGAGAAATGTGATATTTAGGTATGGTAGGAAAAATGTAGTTAGTTACTTGTGGGACTACAACTGACATTACTTTTTTTTTTGAGAAAAACAAAGGTTAGGATAACACTGGTCACAATTATTGCTGATACATGTACTGAGATTGTCTACTTGTTGCAACAAGATATTGTTGTAATACCATACTACATTGGCAAATTTCACCTGACTTCATTAGCATAGCTTTACCTAAATCTGCCCACATCTGAGAGCATTAGAGTACACAGTTTTAACTGGAATGTCACAGGCACTGTTGGTACAGTGCAAGTTTGCCATTGGTGGTTTTGTACCATCTTGAACTGTGCACAGATCACTTCAAGGAGAGAAGATATGGTAATCATATTTAGTTGTGCATAGAGAATAATGCTAGGACACAGCAATGCTTCTATTATATGGATGTGTCCTGTATTTTAAACATGAGGTAGTTTGGTATTCCATCTTTCATAAATTATTTTTGGTTATTTACCACTCAATAATGCAACAAAAGCATAATTGTAAAACTAGTAAGACAGTCAAGCAAGTTTCTATGTAGAAAAAAACTGTCCTGTGATGGCAAAATATTCATAATTTTCACCTTTGATAAATTAAATCAAAAACTACAGCCATACACACTGTATTGTTTTTAATACACCTAATGTCCATTTACTCCATAACCTACCCTGACACGCAAAAAGAGAACTAAAATTATCTCAAAATCTCTTCTTCAATAACTTCTGGCAAAGAGAAAAACCAAGTAATACTAGAAAACAAACTGAAATTGAACTTTGAACCATAACATAGGTCAGATTAGGATTAACATTAATTTTTATAAACAGGATGTACTCTATATTTGTATATATGTCAATATAGTGAAAATACATGCAACCATTTTCAAACAACAACTACATCCTTAGGCTTCTGTATTTTTACAGTCTTCTTCTGAAGTCCCAACTGTCCTTCATCAAGCTTCAGGCACTACATTTTAGGATAATGAAAATAGGTAAATCTGCAAGTAATCTCATCAGCCAACTTCATTTTTCTGTAAACAGAAGTTAAAGACTGTAACACTGACATAAACATTATTTCTCAGATGCAAAAAAAATCTAAATATTTCAGACTAGGTTTTAATACTCTGGAAATGAAAACATTAAAAAAAAGTTTGGAATTTTATTTGTTTGATTTTGTTCCTATAGGAAGAGGAAACAAAAAACCCCAACTGTCTAAAAAGGTGTTTTGAAGCTCAAAAGAAAATGTGAATCAGGTAACTAAACAAAGCAAACACATCAACAGTAAATCTGGCTGATTTGNAAAGTACATATCTATTAATTTATAAATTCATACATTCACAAAATTCAAATAATTCAAATAATACTCCAAACTGGAGATAGCATAGACAGTAAAGAGATACGGCTATCCAGGAATCAGGGACAAAAATTAATTACTTCAGGCATGTTGGATTTTCAGGGACTACGAAGAGAAGTAACTTGACAT
>VZTB01013964.1:41822-53623 GCA_013397245.1 Thryothorus ludovicianus | reverse complement strand
TATTCATATTGGTGGACCAGATTGATTTTTGCACTGGAACTGTGAATAGCTGAGAGCATTACATAGTAGCTTACCCAGGAAGTGAAATCCCCCAATTTAAAAACATGAACAAAATCCATTTTACTATGGTAATATTGTGTTATTTATGTTATGGCATTTAAATTACATTGTTATCCAAGCTAGGCCTGTGCATCACAAGTCATTGGAAAGTTTTGGAGACAATCACCTCTGGAAATTTATTCATTCAATGCAATGGGCACTAATAACATTATTTACCTTCTTAAAGCCACAAAAACCAAAATTTCCTGTTTTGCCAATACTACTTTTATACTTCTTAAGATTAACCAAGCTTCTCCTCTTTGATGGAAGGAATGGGCCCTTAATAAAGACAGCAAGAAAAAGAAAAAAACCCACAGAGTTGTACAAACTTACGTGAAGATACCTGCATGTCTATATACGCACATGTGCAGCAGAACACCTTTATGAGTACTTGCATCTTAATACTCAAAAATGTTGGTAGATAGTTGATATTTAGGTGAACACAGGAAACCATCAGAGAAATATTTGCTAGCTTGCTGTAAAGCAATGTAAATTGTATTTGAGGAAGAGTTTACATTTTCCTTGTCTATATACAGAATTGCAAAACTTGGTCAATAGTAACTAGTAAAGAATAACAGTTATTTTTTCTATCCTAACATTCATTGTCAGATGTATCACTTGTTCCTTCTCTTAGGTGTTTACTTCACCATAAGGTAAACCCACTTATTCATGTGTGATTATCATTATCTTATGTATCAAGCTTCAGAATCAAAAGCTCAGTAAATTTATTTCCACCCCTGTAACGCTGTTCGGCTAGGGTCGTGTCTAACTACAAACATGCCTGTCTTTTTCCTTTACTACTTTGGATTTTATGTGCTTGTATTAAGAAAGTCAATGTAAATAGCATGTAAATATTAAAAGAAAAGAAGGATAAAGTTAAAGGCAGAGTAGGTGTGCAACATCCTGTCATACTCTTTTATTCAGAAAAGTAAAAACAGAAATTTGAAAATCTTTGATATTTACCCTTGCAGATACTCTCTGACCCTTGAATATTTCCAAATCCCCTTTTTTGCCTGATCTTGAACTCCAAAAGCAGGAGAGATGGAAAGAATTAAGACAAAGCCAAATGTGTAATTTCTGCAACCAATGAGTTTTCTTAGATAGCAATGCAAAAAATAAATACAAAAATTGACTCCTTGCAGAAAATTCACAAAAGGTAGGCAACCACTAGAGTGTATAATTCAAGTTCATTTAAATAATGTGCTGAATAAATAATGCTTAGATTGGAATTTTAAAAGTATATTGTTATGTATTTTATGCATCTATAGATTATAAAATATAACCAGAATAATACCACTGCATAGCAAAATATCATGCAGTTCTAGGAAAGGGTAAAATGGTTGTGAAGTGACGAAACTTGGTGCAATATCTAAACCTAAAAATGGTAAGTGTAGCAAACTTCACAATAACATTAGAAGACCTTATAAGCCCTAAACTTTAGTACACCAAGTCCTTCTGATACAGGTAGGTCACACCCACCACACCATTTAGGGTGAATTGTACCATTCACTCTAACAGTATTACCTCTTCACTGGCACTGCTGGCCAAGGCTGTGATGATTTCTTACACATGTATTCTGTCATGCCTGAATGGCATCTATCTATTTCCATTTCAGGGCACCTGCTGCTGTGGTATCTGATAAAAAGCATGACACCCAGTAATGCGCACAGATCAGTTACGTGACAATTTCCTTTAAGCGTTACACCCATTTTGAGTCTTTTTATACACTCTTCAGAAAGGGCAGCCTTGAAATTAATAGCCTTAAATTTTGTTCTGGGTATTATGTGGCTAACTGACATTTAGAAACTGTCACAACAGTTTTATTTGAACAGCCAACAAGACCACAACAGCATAGAGTGATTAACATCAGTGAAAGTGACTGCTGGAGCTAAGCAACAAGTGACTCAAACCTTCAAAGAAAATTAGAGAAAAATCTTATTGAAGGTCAAAATTTGGAACTTTCATTTGCCAGTTTCTCATGTTTTTATTTTTACCAAAATAAAAGTCAAATTAAAAATGTCTCCAGCATAAGCAAAGTCTTCTATGTGGGAGACTTTTGATGATTGACAAATAGCAGTTTTTTATCAAGCTTTCACAGGACAAGAAGAGATGGACTTTTTATATCCATTTGACTCCTCTTTCATGAATAGTTGCACAATATCATATTAAAATATCTATCCAGACAAGGGCAGATTGGACATTTCCTCAAGTCTTTGGCATTCAAAAGACTTTGAATTTCCTAATTTTATCCATTTTTTAAAGTGGTTTTGTAATAACTAGAGATATAAAGGCACATCAATGAGTAATCTATTCACCAAAGCAAGAGTTTAAATAGAAAGATGAAAGAATCCGGTATTTATCTACACATTCCTAAAGTAATGCTGAGACTTAGATGGCAAAGGGATGCATTTCATGACTGGAACAGTATGTAACATTTTGTCAAATCACTTGTATATCATATTAACATGGGGAAACATGATGACCCTTTATGTGCTTCAAATTTTGCTTTGCTTTGTTTTTGCTACACTTCAAAAATATATCTTCCCACAGTGGTGATGACCAGACTTACATGGAGTGCAAACAACATCTAAAATGTGAATAAAAAAATTATTGCACTTCCATCTAAAGTTAGAGAAAGAGAAATTTATGAAATTGGCAGCATGAGAGAAATTTCTTGTCTCTAAGAAAGTCTAGTCTGTGAGGCAGGGTCAGAGCAGGAGTTTTACCATGGGTAGGTCAAGATTTCCAAGAACAAAAATTATAAAAATAATGCGTGAAAATTCAAAGGGGCAACAATATTACTAATCTGAATCAATGCTTTGTACATTTTCTGCTTTATAAAATGACAGTTTGAAAGATTATTGCTTGTCAAGCTGGCTGCTCCAAACAATCATTCCTTGCACTGTCAGCTATAATTGAGCAGAATATTGGAAAGAAGATTCATAATTTCTAAATAGAAGATGGTAAAAATCATCCTCTAGCTTATGCATCTACGAAAATGTAGTACAAATAAAGTAGGCTCAAAAATCTGTAGAACTTTGTGTCTCTGTATGTGGTTACAATTAAGCAGTTACCATTAAAGGTATTTTAAAGCCTGTGTTCCTGTGATTAATGTAGAGTGGGGGTTCTTGTGTGGGGATATTTCTAAAGTTCTACATCTGGAGGTAGTCAGCTTATAAAACAAAGACTAAAGTTACATCAGACATTTGAAAAAGCTTTTATTTCTCAAAAAAAACTTCTTTTAGCAGATTAAAATCAAGTACTTGAATACAGTCTGTGGCATGAACATATCTTTTCACAAGAGCACAGGAAATTCTTTAGACCTTGATAAATGTAATAAAGATTTAGTATCCTTGCTAAGAATGTTTTGAATTTAATTATTTTTGAAATGTTGTGGCAATTGCTCTTGAACACCTGGTTCATTTTTGCAATGTGTAAATACTTATCCCAAAAATTCTTAAATTTATAATTAATTAATTTCTAAGACAACTACTGATTTTATATCCCAAGCAATCAGTAGAGCAGTATAACTTGATAGCCACTCAAATCTACTAAATATAAAGGTCTTGAGTCTTTCACCACTGCTGCCCCTGGAAATTATTTCAGTGGTTCCTGGATTTCCTACATCACTGATTTGCCCCACAGTACTAGTCCCATCAAGTTGGCCAGATGCAAGAAAAGTAGTTTGGAAGCACCAAGTTCTTAGAACACTGATAACCTTCAGATATATCACTCCTCCTCTATTTAGTGATGAATGGATCAGATCAGCTTTAGAGAAACTACAATTATTTCTTACTGTTGCATATAAACACACGTAGAAAGAGATAAATGTTGATAATTTTTCAAGAGCCAAGCACACAATTAGGGAGTCAGTCATTTGCATTTACACTGCTCTTTTTAACACAAAAGGCCCTGGAGCATTCATATGGATTGGTTAAAATGGCAGTGATATGGGTAGAATAGGTCTGACTATGTCAGGATGAGAAAATAGACCCTTAATTACTCAAATCAATTCCACCAGAATCACAAAATTAAAAAGTTTTGTTTTGACACACTTAAACCAATTCAATTTCTCCTTTAAATCAAACAGTGCCACATACAATTCATAGTTCCATGTATGCTCCCACTTGGCATAAACATTGTACTAAGAGATTTAAGTCAGTAACTAGAATAAAAAGAACTTTAATAAAACTGGAAAAAATATTTCCTCTGTGCAGAAAAATCCACAGATTATATAAAGAATCTCTATTTTCATTATAGACTAAATTCTTCTGAATAGCAAAGAGAAAGAATTTTGTGGGTTGATATTCTCTAGGTATCTTCTACGCTTTGAGTTCCTCTCTTATGTATATGAAGATTGAATTAGACACTGCTGTGTCATTCAGCTAAACAAGGTTCCTAATCTGAAGTTTCGTTTCAGTTCTCATACATCCTCAACCTCAAAGTCAATCTTAATGTGCTTTAATTGTTTTCCTCAGAATTATGTCTTTCAAAAATCCTACCCTGACATTTAAAAACCACTACTGTCTATAAAAGATACTGACATCTAAAGAGATTAGATTAATATTTATGTAGAATTTACACATTTTTCCAAACATTGTTAACATTTCTCTGTGTTTATGGGGATTTTTTTTTTGGTTCATTGTTTTTTCGATTTATTAGTTTGGGGTTTATTTTTGCATGTATGTGTTTTTGGTTTTATTTTGGCTTTTCCTGATTAAATTGCCACTGCCAGACTGTGTACTTGAATATGTAAAAAAGTTCAGAGTTGATGACAAAACCAGAATGTTCAAGAAGGAGTCATTAAACCTCCTTGTTAGAACACAGTAGCAAAACAATCCACAGTCCAGCATTAAAATATCTTCTAAGCTCATCATATTCATCTTCATGAAAAATTTCAGGAAAAATAATAATGTCAGAAAACAATATTTTTCCACTTGAAAGTGGGGATGGTGTAAGAGGTAGGCAGATAAAGAAAACACACATTTTTTAACCATCTCTTTCCTGTCTTTGATCCAGTTTATATATACTTCTTTTATTTCATTTATAACCTAAGTTGAGTGCTGGACAAAGAACTTAAGGACACAAACAGGAGAGATCAGAACTAATGAATTTTGCATATTTTCATGTGATAAACTTCATTATAGAATGATGGAATTGTTCTTGAAAATTTCAAATATTCCATTAAAAAGAAAAAAGATCCGATATTTTAATATTGCAGGTATGGAAAAATATTCTGTATGGATTACTTGAAACAAAAATGGTTGTAGATAGAATGAAGAAGCTGTCAGATGTCTCTCCACAATGAAGTCCAGATCATTAAGAGGCCTTTCCGTGACTAATTCCTCTGTATGACTGGATTACTGTTTCTTAAATTGCTCATGTCATAGGAAAAGAGTGTTATCGGCTATTTGTTCTATTTTCCTGAGTAAGAGGAATATCAATGGTCAGTGAGGGTAATTTCCAAATCTATAGCTATTCCTCTAGGATCTTATAGTAGGGGTACTTTCATAGGACTAGACATTCCAGTAACTATTCTGTTATTACTGTAAGTGAGAATAGCAAGCATCATAAAGTCTTGCAATGGGCTCTGATTGTCTTCTCTATTCAGTATGCTGACATAACATTTAGAACATGCCAGCTGCAAAGACAAAAGCAGTGGAGGAATAACCACAGGCACCAGCACAGGCTGCAGAAAGTAGCTCTGTGGAGAAGGACCTGGGAGTCCTGGTGGGCACCAAGCTGTCCATGAGCCAGCAGCGTGTCCTGGTGGCCAAGAAGGCCGGGGGATCCTGGGGTTCATTAGGAAGAGCAGTGCCAGCAGGGTGAGGCAAATGATCCTGACCCTCTGCTCAGCCATGGGGAGGCACAACTGGAGTGCTGTGTCCAGTTCTAGGATACTCAGGACAAGAGAGAGATGGACCCCCTGGAGTGGGTCTAGCAAAGGGCTACAAAGGTTATTAAATGACTGCAGCACCTCACTTATGAGGAAGGATTGTGAGAACTTGACCTGTTTAGTCTGAAGAAGAGGGAACCTCATCAATGACTGTATATCTGAAGGGAGGGTGTCAGAGGATAGATCCAGGTGGTGTCAGGGAATAAGACAAGGGACAAAAGAGAGAAACTGATGCACAGGAAGTTCCACCTGAACATGAGGAAGGATTTCTTTACTGTGTGGGTGACTGTGCAGCAGAAAATCTTGCCCGGAGAGATTATGGATCTCCCTCACTGGAGACATTTAGGAGCTGTCTGGGCACAATTCATTGCAATGAGCTCTAGAATGACCCTGCTGGAGCAGGGATGCTGGACTAGACATCAGCCTGTTGTTACTTCCAACCATTGTGAGATTCTATCAAAGTATCAGACCCTATACCAGTATTCTTCTCCTGAGCTTCTACAACTGGAACAAGGTCAGTATAACATCTCCTGTTTGTCCATGTTATTTTTATTGGCTCACAACAGCTTTGTAAAGAGTATAAAAATTCTAAAAAATTTTCCTGCAACATTGAGAACATCTCACAAATAATATGCTTTTTCATAGCCCTAGTCCCAAATGTCAATGACTATATTCAGAATCTTTCAACTTTTATACCAAGTCTATGGGAAGAAGACTACTGATACTTTAAATTTAAGTATCTATTGAAAGGCTAGAACCTGACTTCCAAGTATTTAAGAGATAGATTCTGTTAACTTCTGTTACCGACAGTAAAAACAATGTGCTTTCAGGTAAAATACCAATATCCTTTTCATCTCAATTTCATAGCCCTGTGTTCTGGATTTTCTCTGAAACCTACAAGAAAAAGCCCAAGGGAGTTCACTTGAGAGATGTTCTATATAAGATTTTTTTGCTTTTGAGGTTTCAGAAATCATCCCAAGTACAATGAAGTATATTTAAATAGTGCATAATTCAATAAATATTTGCACTTAGTCTGGGTAGTAATTCTGATTTATAAATACTTATTTTATACAAAGATCAGTATTTATTTCAGTTTTTGAAAAGAAAGGTTTGAAAAGAAGCATTAGTCCAGCTTAACATAATATAAATAACTTCTCTGCCTTGAGATAAACAAACAAGCAGGCAACAGCATATATTGGCACTCACAGGAAGCTAGGCCATTTTGGTATGTAAATATAAAATCGAAGACCACATAGAGCTTCTTGATGATTTCTATTAACTCATTTCTGTAAAGGTCTTACATAATGAGAATAAGTAAATATTCCTCTATGGAAAAAATTCTGTTGAAGAGAAAATTGAGTCTACAATGAAAACTGAATAATTAATTCTAGCTATTGGACATTGTGTAATTTAATTTTTTCTTCTTAAAAGCCTAGTGACACAGACAACCAGTTTCTAGCCAGTGATATTATCCATGGTCACAGTACAACTGAGAATAAATGGCTCAAGAAAGTTATTTTCAAGAAAGAAATCATCTTCTCTCGATTTTAGTAAAGCCTTACAACTTTAAAGATGAAAACTCTCAGCTTGACATTAGGCTTCATAAAACAAATGCTTTACCTTACTGAAGCAGTGCTCACATTCTGTGTATCTTCCTGTCTTTTCTCTCTCGATGCATTATCTTAAACCTTCTTCTTGCTGGTTCTTCATGTCTTTTTGCCATCTCATATAATTCCATGTCCTGCCTCAACCATTTCTACCCTAGTCTAGCTTTGCTCACTTGAGTTTGTTCCTTACCTTACCACCCCTCTCTCTCTCTTGTTCCCTCTTTCTCTCTCTCTCCCTCTCTCTCTGAGTCTCCCTCTCTCTTTCTGTGTCTCTCTCTCTGTGTCTCTATCTTTTAATCACTTCTTTCCCTTCAACTAGCTCTCTCATCCAAACACTCTTTTCAAGTCATGGAAGAGACTTTCCTGTCTTTCACACTACCTGAACACCAGTACAGAGCAATAAAGTTCAAGGAAAATAACTCCTTTGATCAGCTTTTGTGCCTGACAAAGGAATAGCCCAGAGCAGTAACTGCAGAGAAAATCGTATTTTGAATCTCAGGCCCCAAGCAGAGGGCATCACTGGTGCATTGTGGAAGAGCTCTGAGGAGCAGGGCTTTGAGGAGCAAGAGCAGGGTCTTTTGTAGCCAGAGTCTCTAGAGAATTTAGCTGGAAAATATTAACATAAATCTATAAAGCACATGAAACTATGTGTCTTTTATCTCGATGTAGGTAACGCTCCATAAGAGCTGAAGGACATACCTGAAACAAAACACCTCCAAAAATATTCATGTGTTAACACATGGAGACTACTGCAAGTACAGACAGAGTGTTCTCACCAAAATGGTTGATGAAAATACCGTAAAAATGTATTTCATTTAACTTCGGCTGACTCTCAGAAATAACTGGAATATGTTAGCTGAAGGAGCGTTTACTCTTTTGTTTAAATCTGCTTTAGGAAGACATTTGAAATCAAACATTTTAGTTGGACCCCACAAAACTCTCAAACTGACAAGCAATTGAAAGAAGACCACACAATGAAAAATCAGTGTGGAATCTCATCTGCTGCCATCTCTGCTTACATTGCCTGTAATCTTAATTGCTACTTAGAATCAGCAAGTTGTTTTCATTTTCTCTGAGTTCACATCCCACCATTTAACTCCAATGCCTTAGCTTGTGTGACCTATTTGTCAGCAGTGCAAATGTGCCATCTAAAAATAAAGTTACCATGAAAATTTGGGGATGATGTTTAGCTTCATGTTATTCAAATGCTGGACTTGCAACACACTATATTAAGAGGTTACCATATGCAAAATCCCATTGTTAAAATGTTTATAAAGTTTTAACTTCCTGTCTCTAGCAAGCAAGGGAAAAAATATGTGACCCCTAGAGAAGAAATTATATTTGCAGAGTCAGAGGTGGGAGGATGCAAGTGTAGTGATAGTAAGTAAATAATAATGAGAAAAACCAAGAGTGAATTTCTACACTAGCTAAGGAAAAAAATTCAACCAAAGACAATTTTGTCAAATATACTTGTTACTAAAAATGATTCTTTTAATAAAGCTTTAGATGGAAATAAGAAATACAAACAGTCAACATCTTAAACATCAGCACCAGAGCAGAGGATCCTCAGGAAGAGACTAAAGAACAGAGTATCTTTTATTGTCTATTTAGTGTGTTAACCCCCCAAAAAAATTTTTTGAGAGAAAAGATTATGGAAAAAAACCCTGTATCCTAACAGATCATATGGTTGGTTGTGCTAGACGGACTCATTTATCTCCATTGAAGGAGGACGAGACCTTTATAATTCACTTGTGGCTTCATTGCTTGTGAATTATGAGCCTTGCCCCCTTACTAGTGGGCACCAATCTGTTATCCCAGCAGACTGCTGTGTTGTTATGCACCTTTTTACTGCTTTATTGATAGGTGCCAGAAGATTTTGTTTTTCTTTTATCAGTACCTCACAACTACAGTGAAATTTACTTTTCTCTGACATAAAACAAGGTTAGATGGTTATACAAGGCATATCCAGCTGAAGCCTTTTGCGTATCCTCTGTATCTCTTTATATCCTTTAGAATTCAAGTATGAAACAATTTCTTAGAACTGCAAAATCTCTCAATCTTAAAAAATAATAGTTTAATTTATCAGAAAGGATCAAAACATATATTATTGAGTACAAAATAGAAGATGTACTATACCTGCTAAACAAGAGTTTGTATAGGCTTAGAAACAATCCCACAAAGATTAATATACAAATATTTATTGACAAAAAGGGACTAATAAGCGTGCCAGAAGACTGTCAGTCATGCAGAAGCAGAGGACTCCTATACTGCCTTCATGCCATAGCTATTAGTGTCACCTAGTGCATGAAATTATCATTCCCAACAGGAGATATACACTTAGATGCTGGCTCTATTGAAAGTCTGGAAGTCATTTAAAGTTGATTATGAAGTACACATGGTAAATTCTGATGCATAAAAGCTATTAAAAATAGTAACTAGGGTGATACTATTAAACTTAGAAGTTTACAGTTGTGTTTTTGAATTTCATGTCTGTTTGATGAGATTTAATCTGCTAGTGGAACTGCTTTAGAAATTTTAAAAGCCTCCACAATCATAATCCATTATTTGTAATGAACATATAAAAACAAGGTTTTTCTTTTGCATGTAATTTGTGGAACAGACAAGTTTTGCAGTAGATACCTTCATGCAACTGCAGTTTCAGACACATTATATTTTCTTTTTTCTATCCATTGTTTAAAAACATGGAATTTTTGTCCTCAGAAATACATAAAAAACCCCCAAACATACAATTTAGTTTGCTTTCCACGTCAGAGTTATTTCCTACTGCCTTGTTTAGTATAAGAAAAGAAAAAGCATCAAAAGTAGATGTGATATGTTAACAACTAAGATAAAGTGAAATAGCTTTGAAACTAATGATTCTTTTCTGGTAAATTATGTCCTCTAGCATGACAGTGAATAAAGTTCAGCACAGCTTATTCAGATTTTTTGTTAATCAGTTAGTAAAAGCTCAGGGCAAAATGCCTTGGAAAGATTCTTAGTTTGGTAAAACTGAGAAATTGAACATTAAGCTAGTAGAAGACAGAGAGACACAAAGGAAAAGTGCATTACTTTCACATTGGACAGGGACAGTAAATAATTGAGAGTTGTCACCTAGCAGTTTCTTTGCTATTCGTGAGCTTATATTTAGTCCTTTATATCAGTGCCATCTAATCTTGTTACATCACTTGCACGCCTCAACTCAAACATTAATATGTCTGCTACTGACATGTGATACACACTGGCTTTTCAGAGATATCACAGGCTGCTGATCTGCACCAGTCAAGAGCAATGTAATTGACACTGACAGACAGAAATATTACTACCAGATTGAAGAGTATAAATACAAAATAAAAAAATTCTTCCAATGCTGCACAAAGAAATGTCCGTAATAAGAAAAAAATCTCTTCAATCACACCCATTGAGAATCATACTCAAATTAAAGTAGTGATAGACTAAATGCAAGGGTTCCATTCAATTATGGAATCCATTAATTATACTGAGCACCTGTACTCTTTTGATAATACATTGTATAGCTACAGAGAAGCTGTGCAGGGTACTGTGAAGATAAAGGGAAGATTGCAAATAAGTAGTTCAGATTATGCTTCTGTTTCTAGGTTTGAAGACCTGTAGAGGAGGCTCAACAATTTAGCTGAAGATATGGATATTTAGAAATAAGGCAAGGCTAAACGTACATAAATTGCTGCTTCATATTAGCATGGCAACACAGTATGAAGATAGAGTGAGTGGCCTGCAAAACTCATGAAGAGGGAAATAAAAGTGGGATTAAAAAAATTAAAACATTGTATCACTTAGAATTTTTCAGGAAGTTCAGTTTTAATAAATGTGAAATAATTAAAAGCCAAAGTCAATTCAGTGTCACACCAACTGTTCTTCTACACCACCAGTGGGTATGTATCAGTGTGTAGAGAGCTTAACCATAAACTGTGACCAAGAATGGGTGTCAGGTTTTCCTCTAACTTGAGACAGTGCTGATGCACATAGCTATGAAGAAAGGACAAGATGGGAAAAAAAGAGGTATTTATTTATTCATCACTGATGGGGAAAACCAGAGTGTTAGGCACCCCGCCATCAGCCCAGTGGGACACTCATCACAATCCACCTCTCAGGTGTACTAGAAGCATAACCGGATTAGAGTGAAATGAAGATGAGCAAATCCAATGTATTGTGAAGATAGCAAA
>VZTB01013964.1:17599-30967 GCA_013397245.1 Thryothorus ludovicianus | reverse complement strand
ATATTTATATCTATAGCTATATATTCCTATATATAATTATTTAGAAAAATATTTTAAATTTGCAACCTTTCAGGAGCATCTGTGTGATTCTATTTTCAATTACAATGTTAGGTGTGCCTTCACTGAAGAGTGAGCAGCCCATGTGATTTTCTTTTCTCCTTGAAAGAGTGTACAAAAGAGTGGTGTTAATTGCCAAAATAATACTTCCTCTATGAGAGCAGAACATAACATTAAAGAAAAAATCACACAGGATAAAGTAAGAAAAAGAGGAAATTACATGTCTTTCTTGGTGAGGATAGTCCTTTACAAAACAATTGTTCGAAAAGTGGAATTATTATTATTATTACTACTACTACTACTACTACTACTATTACTACTACTACTACTACTACTACTACTACTACAGAGATTACTTTTCAAGTAGGACATGAAACATGCATGAACCATCCTTTCATCCTCCCAGAGTGGTTTCCATTCCAAAGCTGCTAACTATGCTCAGAAAAAAAAATACATCTTCTGAATGTTCATTATCATATTTTTATCAATCAGTGAGAAAAGTGATTTAGTTTCTGGCTAGAATTGCAGGACTGCATATCTCCATGTCTCTCAAAATTTTTTAACATTGGTCATATTTTGGTCTTAAGGCTATGAGAAAGTTGTGTTGTTGGCCTCTCCTTATGACAGATGTCTGCTTTCTTTTCAACCTATAATATATATTCTACTTCAAAGTCCATGTGTGCATGGCATACAGATTGTTAGGGTTTGTAGCATCTCTCCTTCACTGAAGTCAGCAAGAGTTTTATTACCTATTTTCCTGAGTAAGAGTATTTTAAGAAAATCTTTACTTTTTTATATCTCCATGTTCATATTCCAGAGTACTGAATGACAAGTAGATATGATAAAGGAAAATTAATAAAAGTGTGCAGCAGCAAAAGTTTGTACCCACAACTCTCAAACTTAAGGGCAAAATAAAACGACAGGTAAGTAATAACACCTGACTAAGAAATTTTAAGCACCTAGAAGCTTATAAGATCCCTTACATTATTCGGGGTTTTTTGAGAAGTGTTTATATGTTTCAAATCAAAATGTTTAATTTTTCCTAACCAATCGAATATTTTTTTTAGATTCACAATGTTATTAATTCCTTACTATTATATATCCATTATTGAGACCAAAATTTCAGCCTTTCATAATGCCTGGAGATTTTCCCATATATATTTTACCACAAATCATCTTGAAGATGCTTTTGTGCTCTAAACCAATAGTTTCAGAGACAAAGCTACCAACCTCTCCATTATTTCAAAATAACAGTAAAAACACCCTCTAGTTACTTTCAGGAATGCAACATTGACTAACATGAAATTAATTAGCCTCAGTTCATTGATATGTATCAATCCAGTCTTCTACCACAGAGCTTCTAAAATAACCAGTTGTATGGTGATATCTGTATTGATAATATGATATTAGGCTGACTTTTGTATCAAGGCATAATTTTCTTGAGTTTTTACACATGGAAGTAGCAGCTCTGTTCTGTTAAATCTCTAGGTTTTATAATTTAATTTCATAAGAAGCTTAAAACAAAAGCCAGAGTTTCAAAAGCAACTTTTCTGGAAGGTGGTAAAATGAAGAGCTCTCCAGAAATACTATATACAGTTAATGCTATAATTTTTAATCAAATAAAAAACAAAAACAATTAAAATCATCGTAAATAATTTTTTTACTCAAATTTTTTGTTTGTCTTGCCACCAAACCATACACAAAATAGAAAGTAGTTGTATTGGAGCATTTGCAGGAACTCGATCTTGCCATGAAACTAAATTGTCATAGCAAACAAAATTTCACTCCCTATTGGTAAATGGCTCTGGTTTTGGTCTGCTTGTCTGCCCACCTGATGGGATAGCAAAATATTGCTACAATGATGAGCCATTTGTTCAAAATCTTGCCTCTAAGGATACTCCTTCAATTTACACTCAAAGCATTCACTGTTTTGTTTTCTGGATGCTGTTCTGAACAGTGTAATGTGAAATCTTCTGGCACTCTCCTTTTAGTGCTTACAAACAATAAAACATATATATTTGCCTAAATGTATAATATTCAAGGGGAGTGAAACATGATGTGTTAAGTGTTTGTAGGAAGGTCTTGACTATAGTAATTGTTTTAATACAGTGCCCACAACATTTTCAGAACAAGTAGTTCCCACAAAATCTTCTCAAGCGCACATGCAGTTATCCCCGTAAAGGATTCCACCTTTGGGACCAAATTGGGTGTTGGAGCAAATAAATGTAAACTATTTTTCTAATGACCATGTGAAAAGAAGTAATAATAAAATTATTTCCAATTCTTTGTGGTTTGGGAATGTTTTTACATTTTTTTTTAAACACAGATCGAAAATTATCTATTGAAAACAGTCTATTTTTATCATAAGAATCACACAGATTCTCAGCCTTTAATTTGCCATTTCCTGTGAAGCATCCATGTGCAGTCCTTCAATCTCCAATTCTGAGGCATAATCCCATACAAGTATAGTATTAAGTTCCATGGTAAACCTGCCAGAGGAGGGCAAAAAGGATTAGGCTGCTGCAGTTTAACAAAGATTCAGTGAATGTGTCACTTTAAAGCATGCCAGGTTTTGACATGAATAGTTACTTGCAATCTAAATGTATTACTTATCTAAGTATTAATTACTTACTGAGGGGGAAAAAAAAAAGACAGTTATCCCACAGGAGTAGCCTGAATTTTACAGCATGGTCATTTGTAAGTAAATTTGCAAAGCTGTGCAAAGGGAGCTAAGGATAAACCCTATTAGTGAATAAATGGATTTGCACATTTTGTAATTGTATGCAGCTTGGAAAATGTACCTTTTCATGTCTTAGCCTGAGGAACAAATAGCTTCTTTAAAGCTGCTGCCTGCTGGAAAAGATGCTAAATATCTACATTGCCTCTAAAACATGGCTCAATGTAAAAAAGTCCAAAATTAAGAACATGTCAAATTGTTTTTTTGCTAAAGGTGTAGAAGATACTTCTGAGGTACAAAATAATGATAAAGGAGAATGAAGATAAAAGTGGCCTCAAATCCTAGAAAAAAAAAAGTACTGGGGGAGGGGCAGGGGGAAGTTCCCCATTTTTCAAACATTTCCATATTTTTGAAAGACTTTTTGTTACCAAAAAGTGACAAAAAGTAATTTCCTTTCCTTCGATTTCATTCAGTATTAGCATTTATAATTTAAAAGTTATTATCTGTTCCATTATTTCATATCATTCCCATTTCTCTCCTTCATAATTATATATTTTGATGTCTTATAGCTTCTGTCTAAAGTATTAAGACTATGCTTAAAGTCTCACTAAAGTTTTCACAGTCAGTTGTTTATCCTTCTTCTAGCAACTTTTCCCCCCATTATTATTTTCCAAAAATTTGCTCTGCCAGACATCTTCATTCCTTCTTTCTCTGCAGGCCACCTATGAGTGCTTTTAAACTCCATCAACATTCTTCCAAGATCTATTTTTCTACATATTCCAACTAAAAGAATGCTATTCATTTGCATCAGTTCTGACTTTCTCAGATCACTTTCATGATTTTTCTTCTTAACAAGTCCACCTTCTGCCGCAGTCAATATCATCCACTCACTGGATGTATTGTAATGGCTTTTTATATCAGTGCTCCTATTTTCAAACTAGCACAATTCCTTTTTTTTTTCTCTCTAATGTCACCACAAGTTCTATCTTTAATCCTCAGCCTCTCTCCAGTACTACTGTCCATACTCCAGGCCTTTCTCCCAATATTCTCTCCTCTGTCTCAAGCTTCTACCATTTGCTTCCTTTCAACAGTGATTTTTCTTTAGCCTGTTGTCTTCTCCCACTCTCCTTCAGTCCTCTGCAAGCTATTTGTATTTCTCCTCACCAGTGAAAAGACTCTCACTAATGACATTTTACCATATACAGTAAATAATTTAGGGGCAATGTTAATAATGCACAGAAAAGAAGGAGAGGAATAAAGAGACAGAAGAAAAAAAAGTTTCAGCAGAGAACCTCAACATGATTGAGAGATACAAAATGCACTTTTCCTTATTATCTCTTCTCCAGAGAAAAGTACCTCATATTCCTCATATAAAACTGACATATAAAGGCAGGCAAGACGAAGCCTAATGTTCAATAACTGAAGGATAGAGGAGTGGGAAGAGGTTCACAGATCAGGACAAAGTTAGAGAGGAAAATCTTGCACAAAGCCAAATGGGTTTTTCTTACTAGAGCTTGAACAGAATTAAGCATGACTAGCAGCTTTGAGAAGGGTTCATGGTTTCACAGTGTCGAGAATAAGACAGGCAGCCAGACATCATTATGCTCTTTGAGGGTTTCCTAATTTTTAAGTCAATACATTTCTCAGATACCACACACACTTTAACTGACAGCAAAAGATTTTGTTTTTTTCATCAATACAAATTGAAGCAGCTTGATTTAAAATGCAGTGTTTCCAGTCCAAGTATTCAAAATCTGTGTATGATTTAGCCAAGTACTGCTTCTGAGAGGGGCTAATGAAATATAAAGGGGGTCGAGACTGTTTTCTTCTGCAGCATATGGATCAAAAAACAGAATTGACCAAGTAATCCCTAGAAAGTGTGAGCAAACCAAATATTTTCTTTAGAAAATCTTGCTTTCTTGGGACAATAATAGAACCTTTTTCCATGAGACAAAACTTTCAACTTTTCTCTCATGCGAAAGTGAAGTTTCTAAGATCCTCTCACAAAAATAGAACCAAGTTGCTTTCTCCTGAAAAGAAGAAAGGCAAGAAGATTTAGATAACTGATCCAGTCTTTCACCATAAAAAAGCTGGATAATTCCTGCCAGTATCCATCTACTTACTGATTAAATTCTCACAGGTAACCAAGCAAATAATCATGCAAGTTCTTTCTTATGGAATAATAACTGTCATTAAATCTCCTTTCCATTGAATCTTTCAGAGTTCTGACTTTATTTTCAAGGGCTGGTATCTATTCCTTCCACCCTTCTTTCAAAAAAAACCCCAATCCCAACTTTCTACATTTCAGCCTGCTAGATACAGCAGAGATATAATCCATTATAGAAGTGGACTAATAAAAGGCAGGATGCTTGTCAAACTTTACATTTAAATTTTGTCCAAATAAAAAATGAAGAACCCTTCCCAGCCTCACCAAATAAAAGCCAGTGAAAGTCTGTATCTTTGTTGTTAGCTGCAAATAAAAAATATATAGCAATGTCATGATTTGCCCTACTTCTGGAATCAGATGTCCTATTTTTCCCTGTACACACATGAGGAAAACTAAAATTACCAGAAGACTTTTACAAAGGATCTTTGTGTAAAATTTTTTGGTTTAGGCCTTTTTCCCCTCTCCCTCATTCCTCAAGGTATTGACCATACTACACCACATGTGATTTCACAACACATGCATCACAGAATATGCTGAACTGGAAGGGACCCATCAGGACCATCTAGTCTAACTCCCAGGCCTGCCCAGGATACCCCAAGTCACAGCACGAGCCTGACAGCACTGTCCACATGCTTCTTGAGCTCAGGTTGTTGCTGCGAACACTTTCCTGGGAAGTCGGTTCCAGAACTCAACCACCATCTAGGTAAAAAACTTTTTTCTGGTGTTCAACCTAAACCTCCCTCAACTCAGCCTCATGCCATTTCCTCAAGTCCTTTTGCTGGTCACCAAAGTAAAGAGATCAGTACTTGCCTTTCAGCTTCCTGCAAGTGCATACTGCACTCCACTATAGCTCCCTTTAACTTCTCCACAAACCCACCAAAATAATTGTAAAAAGATTGATTTTAATCCCCTGAAAAATATTTTCTTTTAATTATTTCCCAGGAGCTGTTCTCAGCTATCACTGAACAATAAATCTTAACTGGTTTCAGGAGGTTTTTCCCACACCTTATTCTTAATATGTATATTAATGGTCCTAGTATATACTCCTTTTCAACAAGATGTTTTGTGGAAAAGTTTTTTTAAAACAGCTATAAAATAATATTGATTATTTCAAAAGTTTCTATGCATAAAGTTTTTAAATGTTTCATATTAAAGAGTCAATTAGGAGAACTGTAAATAACAAACAAGCTTTCCTCAAATTTGCAAACATTTTCAACTCTATTGTTTCACGAGATGTTTGAAACCATCTGGTTCTTCTTTGCTGGTGTGTGCATCACTCCCTGTGAAAGTGACTGAGATGGGATATCTTACAGCTGGTTTGTCTGACAGATCTCAACTAGGCAGCTCCTTGAGCTATCCTTCCAGCAGTATGAAAAAATTAGGTCATCCTTGTTTTGTGGTGAATGCTGCTAGCCTCTCCTGGCCTCAGAATGATCCATGGAAACCAAGTATGAATTTTGAAATGCCTGAATTTGTCTTAACTAATATAAATATTTGTCTTAATTTATTATAATATAAAAGCACATGCTAGAGAAAGCATTTCTGTTTACTTGAGTTTCTCCCTAGCACAGCTAACTCAGTTAAATCTTGCCCCCAACCATATTAACCTTCAATGAAATGTCTTTCTTATGAAAACATTCAGCAAACCCAGGTTGACGGATGCATCTTTGGTTAGAAGTATGAACTTGCCAACATGTCACTTTAGTATCCAAATTCTCATAAGAGAAACCACTACTTCTTTCTAAACTTCATCCATTTTCCAAGACAACACAAGTCCTTAGTTACTGTGTGAACCTGCACAGCACAATTAGAGACAACTTCCCTTGGAGCTGAATATTTCGGTCAAAATTTCCCTAGTGCTTGCCTAGATCAGCCAGACTGCACTAAAATGAACTGTCATGGGATATCATATGTTTTGTACGGAGAAGCAATAAGCAGAACTAGAGGGTCACAAATGTCAGAAAGACCTTTGCTGGATTAATAACAGGATAGACATAATTCACACAGCTCCAGAGCTCATGGGGCACCTAAACATCTGCTACGGCAAGTTCCACCATTCCTCCAAGATGCAGACTTGAACACCCTAGTGAGAAGCAGCACTTACAAAAAAAGTCAAAGACTCATGCCCTGAAGAAGAACACAAAGACAAACCATGCTGTAGTCATTGGGTTTCTAAGAGCATGCCCACTGTGGCTCTCCAGAAAACAGGAAACATGTAGCTTTCTTCCCCATGTGCCTGTTGAGCAGGGACAACAGGAGAATTTGAGTCAGGGGCTAAGAGCATGTGCTGTCTCCAGGTTGATTCAGTACCCATTGAACCACACTTAGGCAAAAATCCTCCTAACTATTTAATATACAAAGAACTCAAGGGTTTTCATGTTTGTTTTCTATGGTTTTGGTGTGAATTCATTAATTAACGCAGTAAATTTGCTAATGAATATTTTAATAGGGTTAATATGCTGCATATGCAAATTGAGTCTACAGAGTATCACCTGGAGAAGAACTACTTCAACGCTTGATTGATTTGTGATGCAAGTTTTGTTTCGCCACTCTTTCCCTTCCTTTATGTCAACAAGGTGACATTTCAGTAATAACAGTGTCCTTAGCCCAAGTCATCATAGAAGATGATTTCACACAGGTAGTGAAGGTTAAATATTTTTTAAATGTAAACAAAATGAATTTTTAAAAGCTTCAAAATAGCTTCAGATTCAGAAAGCCCTTTACAATTCATGGGTGGTTACCTTTAAGAAAAATGCTCTTAAGTTTTGTGTACTTCTCATTTGCCTGTTCAGAGATTTCTCTTTCTCTTCTACCACACAGTCTGTATAATTTAAGGTGACTCACAGTACAGGAAAGTTCACCTTCCATTAAAATGTTTTCTTTAGTAAGCACTCTCCTGGAAGTGCTGTAGTGTAAACATGAGTGGCTACGAATACGAACATTTATTAAATAGTGCTGATGAATTTTTCAATACCTAAGGGAGAGCAATTCACAGCTCAATCATTCGAGCCATTTTAAGTGCTGCACAGGACAATTCCACTACATCTTCCATTAATATTTAATTGCCCATTTTATTCTGTTTACCTTTTTGGTTAATATATAATTTAAAGCCCTTCTACTAAAAAGGAGCGGAGAGGGAGGGAAGAGAACAACTGCTAGCCTGCTTTTAACAAATCTCTGGTGACAACTTTTCCTTCATTTAAAATTCATTGCAAAGAATTTTTATTTAATATCAGTAACACAAACCCCAGGTACTAAAGCAAAACTTGGAAGCAACTGTTGCATAACAGTCCTGACATTGACTTAAATTTGACTGACACCAATTTCTGACTGGCAGCCTTTCACAAAGCACACTAGAAGACTGGGAGGATGCCACACAGTCTGAGCACTAGAAGTGTGTGACAGTGTTATAACCCCGGTTGCACAAAGGGTAATTCACAGGAAATAATATTCTTCAAGGTTTTGGTGGAGAGGGAAAAGAGATTGGAGAATGTAGCAAAAACATTTGGCTCACAATTACGAAACCAGGGAATGTTTACAGAGGGATATGTTACATTGTGGTGATTAGGAAATAAACTGCCAGATTAATGGGCCTGAAAGTACTTGGGTGCTGTGAAGCAGATAAAAAGCACCAATCAAGTAAGGGTATTAAACTTGCTCTTCATTGCCAGTTGTTGGGGTATCACAGCTCATCACAGTCACAAATCTCATAGAAAACTATTTATTTATTAAAAACAGTCAAGAGCTTTTTTTTGAATTTGGGACAAAATTACAGCAGTGGTACTTAACCTTAGGTCATTATTTTGAGAATCATGAGAAAACTCACATGGACTTAAATGTTGATGTAAATGCAGTTGTTTCAAACTTTTCAGAGGCTGTATGTTTGATCTTTTGCATTCTGTAGTCCTTTACACATATAAAACACATTAGGAGTTTACAGTCTAGAGTAGTCTATCGCTTTTATCACCTCCTGCCTTAAGATAAGGTTGGTGATTTGCTGAGAAGTTTTTTCAAAATAATACATAAATAATTAAAATTAATAGATTCCTTAGCTTTTCTGGCTCATTATCTTCATTTTCTTTAACCATCATTCAGGGTATTATGTTGTTATACATAACATAACATCATGGTATGGAAGTAGACCTAGATGTGGTATTAGAAAGCTAGTGCATTAACCAAGCTTTTCTCTGGGTCAAATATGTCTTATTTTTCAGAGTTACATATGATATTAAAGACTAGCCTGTAATCACAAGATCAGTTCCCTGTTTTCTTAATGGAAGTGAGAAAATGTGAACGTACTATTCAAAGTCAGCATGACTTCAGGAACTACATATTTCATTTTTTTTATGCAAGGAGAAACAAAAAGAATGAACAAAAATAAACAGCTTATCTACAGTGTTTAAGACATATCTAGCAAAATGCATAAAACTGGAAAATGACAAAAATTATTCTGGGAGGTTTGAAAAACACTTGAAGGACAGCACAGTCATTGGTCACAGCCAGCACATCTTCAAAAGAGGAAAATCCTGCTTATCAAACCTGTTTTCCTTTTGTGACAAGGTGACCCACCCAGCTGATCAAGGGAAGCCACTTGATCATTTTGGATTTCAGTAAAGACTCTGATACTGTCTCTCTCAGGATTCTTCTGGACCTAATGTCCAGCCCACAGCTGGATAAACACAGCATGGGATGGGAGCAACCATGGCTCATGGGTCAGGCACGAAGGGTTACAGTGAATGGGGTAACATCAGACTGGGGACCTGTCACTGGTGGGGTTCCACAGGGCCCCATCCTCGGCCCTCTGCTCTTCAACACCTTCATAAATGACCTGGACACAGGACTGGAAGGCACAATGAACAAGTTCACAGATGATACAAAACTGGGAGGAGCTGTTGACTCCTCGAGGGCAGGGAGGCCCTGCAGAGAGAGCTCCACAAATCAGGGGTCTGGGCAATCACCAACCACATGAAGTTCAACAGGGGAAGGTGCTGGATTCTGCACCTGGGATGGGACAACCCTGGATGTATGGACACCCCAGGGAATGAGATGCTGTAAGCAGTGCCATGGAAAGGCACCTGGGGCTCCTGGTCAGTGACAAGTTGAACCTGAGCCAGCAGTGCCCTGGCAGCCAGGAGGGCCAACCCTGTCCTGGGGGGCATCAGGCACAGCATCACCAGCAGGGCAAGGGAGGGAGGGGATTGTCCTGCTCTGCTCTGAGCTGGGGCAGCCTCACCCTTGAGTGCTGGGGGCAGTGTAAGAAAGATATTAAACTATTAGATATTAAACTATTAGATATTAAACTATTAGAGAGTATCCAAAGAAGGACAACAAAGATGATGAAAGGCCTTGAAAGGAAGCTGAGGTCACTTGATCTGTTCAATCTGGAGGAGACTGAGGACAGAGCTCATCAGAGTCTACAACTTCATTGTGAGGGGAAGGGGAGGGGCAGGCACTGATCTCTTTGCTGTGGTGACCAGTGACAGGACTTGAGGGAAAGGCCCAAAGTTGTGGCAGGGGAGGTTCAAGAAGCGTTTGGACAATGCTCTCAGGTACATAGTATGACTTCTTGGGATGGTTCTATGCAGTGCCAGGAGCTGGACTTAATGATTTTTTTGGGCCCCTCCCAACTGAGCATATTCTATGAAAACATTTATATTTTGTTTTAGTACATATTCATTAACTTTGGGAATTGATTAGATCTATACAATTGAATTATCTGTGACTTTGTTTCTTAGTGTTAAAATCTCTAGATAACAGGTCATACNCAGTCAATATGATCATGTGAAATGTCACTCTGTATTGGAGTCCTCAGACCTCATCATTGTCTAAAAAATTAACCCAAGTCTGGCTGAAATTTAAGGGAAAACCATATCTATTAAAAGAAAACATGACAACACAGTCCTACCCCAGCCCCACCCACCCCTTTCTCTGATCTTAACAGACAATATTTTAAATCTTCAGGACTTCCAGAGAGCAAAATTTCAAGAAAGTCAAGGTCAGGAAACCTTCCTCGTTAACAATGCCAGCCATGAGAATGCTCTTCCTCCTCTGCATGTTCAGCGTGCTGTGACTTGCTTGCTAAGGGCCTCCCTTCACTGTTGCTATTTCCTACAACCTCAGGGAAACAGTATGTGGTGTCTACTTCTTTGGTCTCTTTTGCATTTGTACACAAAGTAAGTGCCAGCCATTCATGGCCTCAATTTCCCTGTCAGCTAACCTAAAATAGTTATGCATTGTGAAGAGCATGCATTTCAGGATGTAAGCCTATCCCCTGAACTTATGAAAGTGATACTTAGGCTATATACTTAATTGTTGAAATAATATTCTTTATTAATGACTGTGATATAGCCTGAAAGTATGAAAGAATTTTTGCTCTGTTGAATTGTGTTTTCTACGGTATATATAGTTTCCTGCTCTACACAACAAATAACTAGATCCTATTATTTTATTTACATTTAGCCAGATGGTAAAATAGTTTTACCAGTTACAAACTACTTGCAGAAATCAGAGTAACCCATATTATTTGAGAAAGGCTAGTAATCTTTATCCAGTAATCAGAGATAGTGTTTGCTTGTTAAAATCCATTTTAATCCCTGAGCCAAAGAATTCATAGATGCTGTTCTACTTTTTCACCCCAGAAATACAATCTTTCTAGTTCATGTATTTTTTTCTATTTATGTTTCTATTTCTATTTATGTATTTTTTTCTAAGTTTGTCTGAACAACACACAGGCACTACATGCTATCAGTCTTCCTGCCGTCTAAGGCTGTCTGCAAACTGAAGCAAGGAGAAACGGGGTAAAATTAATTCTTCTAGTTTGGTGTCCATTCACATTCTATTAAATTATAAAAATTCTTAGTCTATTAAATTATCAGTCTATTATTATCAAAATTATATTTGGCTTTTTTTCTGATTTTTTTGTTTGTTTCCTTTATTGCACAATAAATTGCTAAACAGAGAGGTATAGAAGATGATTTCCATCTAAATTTCACCATCCTTCACATTTCCTTCCTAGAATTAACATGTCACTAGTTAAATATAGCCTTTTCATTGCATCCTCCTGTTAAATGCATTCAAATTCTACTCTCTCGTTCTTAAAAAGCTAATCCCAAATGGAGTTAAAAGCATCATTGCTTTTAAAAATATCTTTAAAATCAGATAAAAATATTTTTTTATATGCCTGTCATTTTCAGTCTGTTGTCATTTGATAATCAAACTGCATAGTTTTACTGGTAGATGTTCTGAATCAGTAAAATATTTTACTTTTGGAATTGATAGCATATTTCATTTAGTACTGACTACACAGTGGAACCTCTTAATTTTAATCACATGCTTGTAGTTTTTTAGATTTTGTCAGTCCTTTCTGTAGATTAGATGAAAATTTCAAGCACATAAGATAACTTGGATCACTTCTGCCTTGTTGTACTACCCCAACTAAAAGTAAATTTTTAAAATAATCTTTAAAAATTGCTTCTCTGTTCCCAAGCATAGCACGTGAAGACTTGTTTTCTGTTTTCCTCTCCCAAAAGAATGAGTACTTTGGCTGCATTCCATCCTTCAGAAAATCAACTCACTTTAAGATGTTTAGTTGCCCTTGTTCTGTGCTGCCCTAAGATGACAAACAATGAAAACAGACAGAGTTGGGCTTCTCTCAGAAAAGTGGTACCCTTTTATTTCCTTTTTGGGGTATACAATATACACAAAATGCAGACAATAGTGTATACTAGAAAGCAATCACACCACACTCAGGAGGAGTCCTACCAATGCTCCTAGAAATCAGTACGTTGGTCCTACCTACTGCAGTAAAAGCTGTTTCCTTTTTGTCAGACCCAGACAGCAATCCTGACAATGTCAGGCTGGGTGTTCAGCGAGTTCTGCCTGCTCATGCTGCACCTTCTGCTCCATTTCACCCTAAGGGTAAGTAAGACATTATATTTAGTCCTCACACACATTAATAACAACAGTATGATTCAGAATACATTCAAACATTTGAAATGGTTCAGTCACAAATGTCAGCAGAAAGCTGGATCTGCAACTTGTTGTAGCACACATCTGTGACAATATTGTTTAAATATAAATGAAAACTATTACTGACAAATGTCACTAGAAATGGGTTGTGTTCTTCAGCTGTTGACCCATTGTATGCAAATACATTACCTCCTTGAACCGCATATGCCTGTATCTGTCCTTCTGCCTTTGTGATTGGATCACACTGGTAGGTTGACTGTAAGCAACAATTAACTGTGAAGGTTTCAAAGTCCCTTCATATGTATAGAAAGCTCTGCAACAGCCTGCAACAAAGATTCACATTCTTTCTTCCTATGTACGTGCTAGTGCTCATCTCTATAGAAATTCCTACATGTAAACATCAGAGTTTGAATAAGCAAGGGTTTTGAACAAATTCGTGGAAGAGGGTTGATCAAGATCACCTTACCAGTTGATCTTTTGGAGAGTTGACAATGCTTAG
>VZTB01013964.1:4322-16964 GCA_013397245.1 Thryothorus ludovicianus | reverse complement strand
TTAACTTAATGATTTTTCTTATCTAACTTAGATTTATACAATTATATTATCCATTCATTCAACATATATATACACTCATGTCACGATATTCACTTATGATATTCTTTATTTCCAACAGATAAAATATCTGTTTCTTTGCATAACCTTGCAATTTTCATTGGAAAGAAAATCTGTCTGGGTACTAAATAATTTTTTTAACTGAATTAGAAATTCCCTGATGCATCTTTTCTCACCAATTAGGATCAAAGATGTATTTTTTCAGATAATTCCAAAAAGACAGCTTTTACTAATGTAAGTATTGTGCCACAAAAATGTCACAGTGCTTTTGACATTTGACATAAAATGTCTACTAGTGGGATAAAATACAATTAACAGCATGGGTACTCTTCTTCTTCATCTGAGTGCAGATTAGAGCAGTGAAATACAACATATATGCCCCATCAAAATTAAGTTGTGGAGAAAATGGGATACAATTAAAACATATTTTTAATTTCCAATTGAGTTTATAAGAAAAAGAAATAGCCTTTCTTACTTTTAAGTAGATGTGTTCCTTCTAAGGTAAATCTTCATTTTGGGCAATATACATGGTTTCCTTCTCTAAAACTCACATTTCACAGTTTCGCTGTGGTAGAGAAGAGAAGTCAAAGTATATTTTTCTGTGCTTAAACAACATGCACAATACGCATGTCAGCAAAACTTATAGAATAATGAAACAATGCTTTCTTTTAACCATCTGTCTCTATACACCACTTTCTTTAATTGTTACAATCTGGCTTCACTGATTCATGAGAAACAATATTAGATAACATTAATAACAGTATTTAATTAGATGGTTTAAGATACAGTTTGGAGTTAGACTGCAATTAGTTTAAAGCAATTGGAGGTGCATGTGTCAGAGGATGTTGTTTGTTTCGCTTTGCTTGAGTGACTGCTAACAGAGAGGATGATGTGCCTCCCCAGCCCTGTTATTTACAACCTTTGCTTTTTCTTTCAACTTCTCCCTTTCCCAACCCCCCTCTCCAACAGTTACAGCCAATGGTAATTTAAATAACATCTAAAGCCTTGCCTGACAAGGTAATTTTAAATTATGAAACAATCCTTCCACGTAGAAAGACCCTGTTTGTTAGATTAGTTGTGGATTGGCTCTATATGACAGCTTGTTTGCAAAAGGTGAGCTATCTGCATTTCCAATACAGGCAAGCATCATTTAAGGAAAAAATAGAGATGTCATTTCTCTTATTTGTCAAAGAGTTCATGTAATATTCCTTCTCAGTTTTCTTCATTGTTTACTTCTTAGGAAAACAGTAGCTACTGCATACCTTCAAATGAGACACCTAATTTTGTTATGGATGAACATAGTGTTGTGACAAAACAGTGGCACAGCTGTCATAACAGCTGTCACACATTAATCATGACAGTGACAAATAGCATAATTACTTTATCTGGAATGTCTAGCATGCAACTCAGTATGCACCACTGCCACATAAGCATATCAAGCATGGCTTAATTAAAAGACATCAATATAGGTTAGTCAGACATGGTCTTGGAGATACTGATACAAAATGAAAATAAAATTATTTATCAGTCCCTTTTTAGGAGCACTCAAAGACCAATTACTTAGTCGACAAGGTAATTTGAATCTCTTTTCCTAATCAGACTCTTTGATGCCAGTTCTGCATGGTGAATTGAGCTATTGGCATGCATGTGTTTCTGACCCAAAACCTCAGCTATGTACTATGTTCAACGGTTATCCATTCTTCCAAGATGGCTTAAATGTTCACATCTGTCCCACACCCTTTGATTGAACAAAATGTAGCAAAATAACAAGCTTCATTGTGTGCTGCTGTGTAAAATTTCTTTCCCACAGACTTCACAACAGAGATGAAAAAGTGAAACTTGTGTCACAATGTGTGCATTGGGGTCTGCAGCTACACCTGCCAAGGCTGAAAAAGCAAAAGCCCATTATAAAGACAGCTAGTGCTGTAAAACACAAATTCAGCTCAGGTTTAAATTTCAAACAAGCAAAAACTTTAAGAGGCATTTTTTATTTTTCTTTTCCTACTAGAACCCTATCCAATTCAACATTTCTTCTGTATCACTCTCTGGGTCCACATGTGTACACACATGTTTGCAACTGTTTTGTTTAGGCTTTTCTGAAGATAAAATACACACATAAAATGCTGTTGCCAAGGTTCACTTCACAAAGCAAATTCCACTGGTAATTACCAACTCATAGTATTTTTACTTTTTGCTCCAGATTTGTTAAGCTCTGCATCTCTTTGAATTAATTTATTGAATTTCTAGGGGCAGTTCATGAATTATACTGAAGCTGACTCAATGAAATATTAATGAATCAATTTCCATAGACATGGATTCATTATCTCACTGGATGGCATCAGAAAACACAGTACTGCAGGCAGTATCCTTCCACCTGCCTGCCAGAGAATTTCATTTTATTATTCAATTTTTAAAGCCCACACTCATTCTAGGTAAGTTTACTCTGGGAGCTTTTCAATCTCTTGCTCTAAGACAAAATTAAGGGGGAAACGTTATTTAGATGAACCTCAGTAATCCATCAAAAGTGATTTCCTATTAATGAGAAAAGCAAGATTTTCAGTGATTTCTCCTGGATCACAGGAAGCAAAGTGGTTTAAAAACAAATAAATTCCTTAAAAATATGGAAGTTTTATATTTCATTTCTTCAATAAGATTGACAAAAGGGAAAAAGGCAAAATATTTTAGTAATTGATTTCTGAGATTAGAAAGTTTACATCGATCAATCCAAGTTTTAATGACTGGATATAAGATTTCTATGTTTCTCCAGGGAAGTTATATGGAGATATAGTCTCCAGTAATGCATCTTGAAATTATTTCAGCCATATAAGTTTTTAAGACACCCCACGGGCAGCCTGCAATGGCTTCCATAATTACTCATCTGTTCATTAATAATCATGTACCTACCAAAATGAACAGCTTGCATGTGAATCTTTCACAAGCTGCAGGTTTGTAACCAGGATAATTTTACTGACTTCCTCTAGGTTAACCATGGAGGAAAAACAACTGGCTTATCTCCTTTGGTATACTGAATTTGGTGGACTAGCACATAAGGATCTGTCAGATCCATAAAGCAGAAATCATACTGCCAAAGTAAACTTTCTCTAAGTTTGTTTTCAGTGGAGTTAAACTTTGCACTTTCATCTGAGTTCCATGCATATTTTAAGGGTATAACCAGATGCAAGCTAGGAGATGAAATTCCAAATCCTTCCTCACTTACCTAAGACTGTTTAGAAGGTCTTCCTTCTTCCTCTTTGTGTTCATCAGATGCCTAACAGAAGTATTATCTTTCCCTAACAACAGGAACCAGCAGGCTTTTGGTGTGAAAATTAGGAGCTGCCAGTTGTATTAATCTCTTTGACTAAGAGGTTTATTATTTATCTTTCCTGTTGCAGTGCCCATGTGGCAGCACTGATATTGAGCAGCTGGACAGATTGCACCCTGGAGCCACATCTGTAGCTATATAGATCAACACCACTTTCATTGCCTCAATGCTGGAGAAGTTTATCTTCTGACAGTTAGATATACTACCTACTTCATGAATTGTTAAGGGTTTTCCCTTCTTCTCCTCCAATTTGGTTTTGAAAGCATGCTACTGTAATCTGGTACTGATCATTAGTTGAACATTTGCTTATTTTTTTCCTAACTAATAGGGATTTCCAGTCGGGTCTGCAAAGATGAATCTGGAATGGTGGAGAGAATAAACAGTGATTGCTCAATGAAATTGGGAAATGGTTGTAGAGGACTACAAAATACAAACCAGTAAAAATTATACAAATAACTGAGTCCACTATGGATCATATGTGTTTCAGTCATTTCTTAGTTTTTGAACTGATTACTCAGTAATTACTCACATTAGGTTTTCTTCCCTGAGAAAGTTGAGTACTAAATTATTTTTCATAAAGAATAACAAAAAATACATTCTGATGACAATAGCAGTCATATCCTAGTGATATTCTGTATGTTTTTCTAACAATTTCTTAAAGAAACTACATCTTTATAATGCTGCCATGAACCTACACAGTAATATCAAGTTTTTATCTAGATAGCTGTCACAGTAGCTTGAAACAATTTGGGCTAGTTTTTTGGGCTAGTATGGCTGAAAGATACTAGTTATTTTTCTCCTCCAAGTATTGGAGACCCAGCAATATCCAAGAGGTAGGACATTGAGCTGTTTTACCCCAGCATGTATGAACTCAACTTGTAATTGGAACATCGCTTGTTCCATTTTTCTCATTGCATCAATAGTCTGCAATTATATGAAAGTAGAACTCTTCCTGTGTTTTCCATTTCACTCCTTACAAGGAACAGAAGTTGATACCACTTTCCCACTTCAGAGAACTATAAAGTAAAATATTTGAAAATCAAGCATTCTCAAGTTATTTGAGTTCAGCTTAAGAGGCAAAACTAGTGTTTCTACATATGCCAGTGGAGATAATTTTTCATGTTTACAGAACAGAGATATTTTGTATACTTCTTGTGTTTGTTATGTAAATCTCCCTTATAATTATCTGTCAAGTGGTGTCTCATCAATTGTTGATTATGTTTGTATCAAATTGACAGCAGGCATATTGGACTCTTGCAGCTTCCTTCTCCAGTTAATAGCTTTGTGAACCTAAAACCCATAGTCATGGCTTCTATATCCCACCATTTAAGATAGCTACATAATGACAGAAGTCATCAATGCTCTTTCCATTTCCATAAGATCGGATCTCCACTGCAGCATGACATGTGTTAGCCCAAAGCAGAACTCCAGGCAAAAGCTGACTATCTGTACATGGTAAAAAATAGTGCTGCAATGGGCTCACAAAACAGAAACATTTTCAGAGGAATGAAAAGGATCAGAGTATAATTTTATGTGCAGTGAATGTATCCGAAACTTTTTTTCACTTGGTATAGGCTTATATGAAAGGCTCTGGGCAGAAGTCCACCAGTAACAATGTTTCCAAAACAGAGCTGAGAAGGATGATGGGTAGAAGAGAGAAGTCAAACACTGCATATTTGAATGATAAACTAATTATATAGAAAGTTCCTTCTTTCTTTCTGCATAATTTCTAAATAGTAAAACAACTCAGTTTCATCAGTTCTTTGAAAAAGATGTGCATATTTCAAATGACCATTTGCAGTAGGTTAAGACTTGAGGGTTTGTTCTTCACATTTGCAACTGTAGCTCAGACTGAATTTTTTATGAAAGTCCACAACTGAGTTGCTAAAACAAAATTCAGCAATATTTTAAGTAGTCAATCCTTGTTTAAACATTTTTGTGTTCAGTAATATTTTATTTTTCATCATGGCTAGTTAAGATTTTATTCTCATTGTCTGGATACGTATTTCCAATGTTTAAGTTGAGCCCTGTGAGTTCCAAAATTAAAGAAGCACTATGTTTTTACACTAGAGTATCCAGTCAAGTCTTGTGCATAAATGCTATAACATGAAATAAACGAGAACAGATTCATTCATCTAAATAAATTCAGTGCAGGGAATGTTGCTAATGAAATAGATATCAGGTTACCTAGACACTTTAGAAAAAGGTTAGCTCTTTCTTTTAAGTATTCCATCAATCTTTATGAATTACAGTTGTGTTCTGTGTAAAATTACTGATTTTTAAGCCATATGATATTCATGAATATGTCAAAGGTATACCCAGAGTGAGACCTATATAAGGAGAAAACCTTATATAAGACCTATTCTCATTCCTTCCACGGAGATGATAGTTTTAATGCCATGGTGTACATGTATGCTTTTGTTACACTTCACACTGCACAGAAGGACTGGGCAACAACAGGCTGTTGAAACAGTCACCTTTTTAACAAGCTTTAGTTGGATTCACCAACCGTTATATTTGGCAGATTGTGGCCATATGGATCTGCAGACACGATTTCCTGTTCAGCCTTCATATCGCCATGTACATTGTAGGGCGACGTGACAGATCTAAGCCATGTGCAGGACTCCATATTCCTCACTGAGATTTCTACCACCTGGTCTGCTATGCAAGAGCTACAGCAAAACTCTTCAACTTTTTAGAGCAACAGTACATTTATGCTTTCTTTGGACATGAAATGTTCTGAGAAATTGACAAGTTATATTCAAGAAGTTATTCTCCCGTAACTTGTCCTCGTGTCTAGCTATGTTTCCTCTCTGATCATGTTGTAACAGTCACTCTACATGAACTCGGAATCTTCTCTAAATTTATCAGCAATGATGAACATGAAAAAACTGGGTTTTGCTCTGTATGCAGATATGGAAATATTAACAATTTGCCTCTGTGACAGGGTATATTTTTCATCAGAGTTATGAGATATCTTTTGGAAATGAGGGTGGAACTAAAGAAAAGGACAATAACAACACTGATGTTGTGATATGGTAGCAAAATTTTTCTACAGAGAATATTCATATGAGTAGGCCTAAATAGTCTCCATTTTCTGAGTAGCTAAACTATTACAGAGCAAACAGACAGAGGAGTATTTAAAAATGTGGGCCCATTTATTTTGCCTCAGAGGAGTATGGATCATAATTTGAATGTTTTGGGAAAAAGAAAGATAAATTCCTGGGAGACGTGATGCACTGTTTTTCATTAGAGCTATCAAACACAAGCCTAATTAAATTACTAGGTTTTGGAAATCTTTCAAAACAGCATTATAGATGCATTTATATTTTTTAGGTTAATTCTGCAGAAGTTCTACTGAAAGTACAAATTCAGTTTTGGAAAAGTTCATGCCTAATGAATAACTCACAGAAAGTTACGTGAGGGTTAAGTATGTACAGGCTAGAGACTTCTGGCATGGCTTTTTTTTGGGTGGATCTTGTGTTTTCTGGTGTTGTTTGTTTGTGGGTTCAGTTTTTTTTCCTAAATTATTGTCTAGGCATAGGGCAACATAAATACACCCTTATGGTTCCAGACCTAAGCAAGTGTGAGTTCCTCAACAATGCAGATCACTCACTCTGCCACTTTTAATTTTGCTAGCTCAGAGATTTCTGCTTTTTTGGGTGCTGCAATTGTGTTCTTGGAGTCATCATCAAAAGCAGCAACAAGCACTCTGAGCATGGAGTTGCATTCAAAATATAGGCCTGAGGCTTTTAAGCTTTTTGAAAAATTAGACTATTATATTCTATTTTGTCATCTCATCTTGATGCACACATGAATGCACCACTAATGCACCATGAACAAAAAAACAAAATTATGTTACAATTAGTCATTATTGTAGAGGAAGAGGAGATATTTGGGAAAATGTTTTAAACTTTGCCCAGTGTTCAGACAACCATGTCCTATTTATATTTCTATACCACACAAAATGGAGGTGTCACAACCAAATTCTGAATGTTATATTTGTTCTATGATGAGAGACACAAACACACTTAATATTTGAGGATAACAACCAAACATTCTCTGGCTTAATGCCTAGGCACATGATTTGAATGTATACACTCCTTTGACATTATAACATGTGTTCTTTTTCACATTGCTACATAATTGTTATTATAAACAATATTTAATAATAATGAAATCATAATAATAATCCAGTGATTCAATAACAGTACTGTTCTTAGCATAATAATAATTCTAAAGTTCAGCACCAAGTCTCCTAGCAAAAGAACATAAAACTCTAGCAAAATAGAGTAAGAACTTTTCAGCTGAACAGATCACTGACCTCTTTATTATCTCTCAACAGCAAAAAGAAATATTAAGTAAAATTTACTTTGATTAAGTAAAATTTACTTTAGTTTAAGAAAGAAAAATATTGTTTGACTTTGTAGAATAAGATTATGCCAAGAAGTTAATCTGTCCGTGACTATCCTGGGAAGCAGTTTTGCTGAGCTTACACTTTATAAGATCTACCCCATAGAAAAGATGTTATTTTTTTCCTAGAGAATTATTTGGTCTCCAAACATCTTAACTAGTAAAAAAAATATATCAGTATCCCATCTGCACACATAATGTCTAGGTCCACACAAACCTATAATATATTGTTTTACAATTTATGCTGAAATTTTGCTGCTTTTTTTTCCTCTTTAAAATTACAAGCATCATTAGTACCATTAAATAATTACTATAGTAAAAAATGTTCCCTTAAAGTACTCTAATTAAAACTGTGTTAATGCTTATCTGATACTTACACTGTGCTGAGAAGGCACTATGCTATAGAATTGATTATTCATTCGACAGAAGCAGAAGATTTAAACTGGAGAAACTGGGCTAAAATTTCCAAGCACCACATGCCCTTGAAACGAATTCCTAAATTGTGGATGTAATGACAAAAGATAGTTAGATACCTGTATCCACATCAGAGAAATAAGAAGAGGGTGAATGAAGTAAAATGTAGAAGACCTCTGGAAGATCTGAGAAATTGGAAGCACGTGGCTTGGCATTCTCGGTACGTAAAATAAAAAGTCAGCCAAGGTCCAGAGCCAACTGAGTAGCAAACACACATTCTACAGGGCATTACAAGGGAGTTTTGGAAAGCTGAACACATAAAGAGGGAGGTTTGTTTATAGCTAAAATAACCATAACAGATGTCTATAAAAGGGCTGCACATATGAGCCATCACTGCTAGAATACAGCTTACCCTGCTTGGAAAAACATTTAAGTGGCATTTCCCAGGGCATTAAGAAATTTAATACCTTCTCTGAAGATGGAACATAAGATTTGCATCTGAGAGGGCTCTAACTATTACTAACCATGGTGACACCATCCCACAGACTGATTCCCCCCAATGTACAGGTCTAAGAAGACAGTTCTCAGTCCATGTCTAAATGGCTTGAGAGGTTGACTGCTGCCACAAATGAAATCATGGCTAGAACATGCATTTTATGAACCTTTCATATTAACCACCTCAACTTCTTTTTCCTTCATTTCTATCCACAACCCTGAGCTGATTAAAATAAACCTTTTAAAAATACATAGCTATTTATATCAGTACTCACTCACTATGAATCCAGTAAATTATATTGAAAGGGTTGAACTTATATGAAAAGTAAGTGAAACCTTAGAAACAACCAGAGCTTTAGCTTCTTTAAACTTGATCCCCAAGAGTTTCAAAGTATCTAAGACAGAAAGTAACCATTACAATAGTAAGAATGACTCAGAAGTTTTCAGACCAATACTGCATACTAGCTTCAATCTGGCAAAGAAACCCTGAAGGATGAAACAGGATCATTTCATCAGGGATCTGCTATGACCTACACGTTAATAAAATTTGTGCAACTTCTGACTCTACTACCTGAAAAGGATAAGGAATCCACATAGCTCTCTTTGTATGCACTGCACAATATAATTTAATAAGAAACAACCAGGACATCTATTACATATACCTTTAAATGAATGAATGAGAAGTTTGTGCTGGGCAGCACTTAATATCTATGAATGATTATGCGTAATTTTTCAGGAGTAATATCTAGTGCATTAAAGAAAGAAATTTAAAACAATATGATGAAACCACAAATTCAAGAAAGCCCTGCCAAGCTGTTACAAACCCTTGGAACAAAAGAACCTCTTATTAAAAAAAAAAATTTAAAAATGAAAAGAAAAAATAACTGGGAAAAGAAATTGAAAAGGAAAGGAAATTACTACATGTTACTATAACTGGGACAGATTGTATCAGAGGATTATTAGAATTTGGAGGAAAACATTATTATTTTCTAAATTGAATTGGATTATTTATTACAGTTCTAAGAAGTATTGAACACAAGGAAGATTCCAAGCAAATATTAGATTAGACTGGGAAATAATATAAATGAAAGAAGTGGCTCTGAGATAAATCTCTATACAAGCATTACAAATATTAAATTCTCCTTCTTGTAGCTCTGATCTGATAAGGGTAGCTTTACATTTTCTAAATACCTAGTCCTGTAGTTCCAGTTGCTACCCATGTAGTAAAACTATTAGCCATGTTTTGATTGCAGGAAATTCTGAGTTCAGTAGAGGTACTACAGAGAAGGGATATTTTTCAGTGTGAACAGAAATATATTCAGATATTTTCTGTGTGAACACATTTTCCGTATTCAGTAGATAAGAAAATGGTATACAATGGTACCTCCTTTCTAATATTTTTCCAGTATAGACATCAGTTTTACAAGGATGAGAAATTGAAAATGTGGGAATACGGAGTTTATTATCTGTTGTCAAAGCCAAATAGTATTTCTTTAGATCTATTCTTTCATTTATGCTTTCTTAACAAGAACTCAGAGGAAATTCATAATAAATGTTAGAACTGTACACTCATGGTGATCATTAAATGCATGTATACAGATGAAAGACCATAGTGATGTGTGAATGTGATTTCAAAGACATAAAATGTACAGTTTGTGTCCAGCTTTAGTTACTAATATTTGGCTCAAGAGCAGTCCAGGCTTACCCTACTTATGCTTGCTCAATACTTGTCATAAATCAGGGAATTTGAAATTTGAATAAATCCTCTGAATTATAACTAGTAGGTGAATGCTGTCTTTTTCTGAATTTCAGATCATATATCAACTAATTTTTCAAGTAAATTATAAGTATTTGGAGTTTGTAAATATTATCCTTCTCATCTGATGAGAATATTTTTTCTCATATACTATATTTGAGATTTTGTTGTCACTTATACCACAGAAGTGTTTTGTCATTCAACACAGGCCTTTGAATCAACTATTAGGTTAAAATTATCATAACCAAAGACAACATCTTGTCAATAATGACACCACGTGCCAGTTAAAAACAAAGAGTCCACATTACTTTTGGGACATGAACCCAACAGTGTGAACTGATAACACAAGTAACTCAAGTAGAGCAGGAAAGCCAGAATTGTACACAATAAAACCAGACAGACCTGCAGTCACTATTTTCCCTTCTTTACAAACCCTACCCCCGCTCCCTCTTTATCATGCTGTTAGGAGAGAACTGGTCACTTGGAAGCAAGAGAGGGAGTTTAATTTTGATCAGGGTCAAACTACTTCATGCAAGCCTTGATGTTATGATAAATCAGGAGCTTCAGGATCTGGGTGTTGTAATGCTGTGAAGGTATGGTTGTGGTTTTTTGGTTTTGTTTTGTAGAAATACAGAAAACATTTAAATCTTACACTGGAATTATTCCTGGAGTTTTTGACAGAAAACAAAACAAAAGAGAGCAAAACCAAAAACAACAACAACAAAAAAAAACCCAAACCCAGAACAATTGTTAACACAAACTCATTTTTAAATTATTATTTTAAACTGCATTCTCCTCAAATTAAAATATGTCCTAAGAAGGCAATCCTCTTTAACTTATAATATTTGTATTAAACTTCAAAACAGTGGATAGATGAACCCAACTCCTTTCTCCCTGGGAAAGGCCACTGAACTACAAGGACAGGGCAGACTGCTTCCTTAGCCAGGGCAGGCTAGCTTCCTTAAGGCTGTGCTCAAGGAGGACAGCTCTAGGAAACCCATGAACCCTGAGACCTAGCGGCGAAGGAGTAGTGTCACTGCACAAGCCCTTCAGACACCACCACTAATTACCAAAAAAGATATGGTGTGAGAGCCCTGCAGGTGTGCTGCATCAGCACTGACAGCCTGCTCTGCTTTGCAACCTGCCTCTGTCCTCATCAGCACTGTCAGAATCTGAGCACCTCATTAACATCTGTGAATTAATTAATCTCTGAGCTAAAAAAAAACATCTTCCCCACTGTGCAGACAAGACTGCTGCTACTCAGGGCATAAGCAATGATAAATTTCATACACACAACCAGTGTTTTAGTTAAGATGTACTCTACATTTCAGAAGAAAACTGTCTATTAAACAAGCTGAGTACTTGCTGGAGCCTGTGTCCTTACTGACATCCCCAAGCACATCTCTTTGTTTGCTTATAAGGCTAGAATGAAGCCTCAGGAATTGCCTACGTGCTACAGTTTGACTGTACACTTTTGTCCTGTCCTGATTAAAATTTTAATGGTCATTACTTTAAGCATTACTGAGAACCTTAAGTCGATTATTTAACATCCATAAAGCATGTCAGATAGTCAGAAGAATGTAGGGAATTGTGTACAGTAGGCCAAATTTTGTAGTTTTCTCCTTCTGAAGTCCATCATCAGAAACCATATTCAGGTACTTGTTTGGCAAGCACCTGAACAGGTACTGATGATCCAATGCTCCCATAAGGTAAGTTTCTGTTGTACTGATACAGGACTGATTAATTCATTTGTAACCTGAGTTACTGGTATTTTATCTGATGAACCCTGCAGCAATTAAAATGTGAACAAAGTTTAGAAAAATGGATTAAAGAATAGAAGGTTATAACAGAAGAAAAATTTACAAATTGCATTTTTATTACTATTCACAAATATGTGATACTTATTTTTATTTTTCTTTTACAATGAAGAAAGCTTATTTCATCTCTCTGGTATACCTACCAGCCCATTTAATGAACTTTTAATTACTTCAAGCTTCATATTCACAGCTCCACCTTTATGTACCATATTGTCCATTATTGCCACATTTGAAACATAAATGGAAAGTGAAATTTTCAAGAACCTAACTTACTTAAGTCATGTGGAAATCCCAGAAGCACTTAGTTCATAAGAGGTTCTATAAGTTGTATTGAAGCTCCGTGGCACAAATCTAAATCTTACTACATT
>VZTB01013959.1:55349-65490 GCA_013397245.1 Thryothorus ludovicianus | reverse complement strand
TCGATCTTGTATCTAGTAATGTGTCCTTTCAGCAATTAGACTTTCATTGGTACAGTTCTAATTGCCCTCATACCATCGCCTGAATTCTGATTCCTGCAGATAGCAAACTTTTGCACTGATTTGCTGGGATTATCAGAAAAAGTATAATAATACTGGGTGGAAAAAGAAAAAAATCCAAGCCTTAATGCATTTTTTGGTATTGTGGTGCTAGCTGAAGAGTAGTACTTGGTTCTTAACACACCAAAAAGATGCTGGTGCAAGTACCTCCGCATGTAATTTACAGCAGGTGAACAGATGCATTTCTAGAGATCCAGGTTCGAGCAAACAGTCTGGATTTCAGAGGATCTTGTAGCAACCAGATTGTTGGCAATTGAGTGCTATTGACATGGCACAAGCAGTCATGAGGGAAAAACTTTCTGTTCGATCGAAGATATTATTCAGAGCTCTTGGATATTTAAGCCTGACCCAGTGAGGGGGCCCTTTGGAGTGTGATTTACTGTGTGATTTTCTCAGACTGGATGTCCTTTTTTCCTTTTAAAACTGTGAAGACTAAAATATAGGAGGCTGGTTCTTTCTCCATGTAAGTCTAAATAGTTGTGTTTACAGATCTCTTCTAAGGATAAATAACAGAAGAAGAAAAGCAAAATGGCAGTGAGAATATAAACTTCCTTATGTTATCTGCTATTGAATACAAAATCATAATATTGAGATAGATATTGATATACTTTACCATATAAACAAGAGAGGAGGCTCAAGATACATACGAGGGGTCTAAGTGGTAATTATTTCTTGGATATGTCCTTTCTAGAAAGTTATGAAGTTTTTGTAATACAACTAGTGAGTTGTAGTAATTACAAATGTACAGAAGCATGTATAGGCCTTACGCTACCAAAAAACTCTGTGGTATGGTCCACTGGATATACTACACAGGTGATGTAATGATCACTAAAATTACAATATATCTTACAATCACTAGGTTTTCTTTTCAGTAAATTCATTGTATTGACATTTTCTGTTCTTTTTCTTGAAGGTACTAGGACCAAAGTAATTTTATTTGGAACACATAACACAATAATGCCTCTGGAAAGGAAGGATTCTGATATATATCAGATATATATCTGATATAGCACTGTTTAATATATTACAGTGCTTTAAGTAAAAACAATTATAAAATTCAAATTTAAGACCTTAGAGCTTGTAGATAAAAAAATGTCAGCATTTCTTGTCATGATCTAAATTTATATGTCTCTCTTGCAAACTAGCAGTTCACTTCACGGGAATAAATTGATTCAAAACTTCTGTGTTTTTTCCATTTGAATAATTTAGTTACTTAAGACACTTCCATAAGAGTAGTAGCTTTTCCTCTCAGGGTAATTCTACTCATATCAATGGGAGCAAGTCATTAATATGCCATTTTATAATCTTGACCAAAACTGAGTATTTTAATTTTGTCAATACCAAAGACTAAATACCTGTAACAGTTTGTTTATAGCAGTTTTGATTTAATACAGTTACAAAACTTAGGAAAAAATCAGCCTGAGAGAATAATTTTAAAGCCTCAAAAGCAAATAGTAACATAGTGTTAATTTTGTGTTCTTCAAATAAGTAATAAAAGTAAGGGGAAAAGAAGATGGGATTTCCACTGCTGGATGAATCCATGAATTTTACTTGAAGCTGTGATATTTATTTGAACTTGTTCCCCATAATGATGTGCTTGTTGTTAGGGGAAAACTGGAATTGAAAAGTTTCTGGTTTGAGGAATTTTGTACAGTACATGTTCTATAACATTATTCTGCATTGTTACATATGTGTTCACAAATATATGAGAACAGAAATAAAACTATTGATTCTAAACAAAAATTATTTAAAAAAAATTATTGACTCTAGAACAGCAGAATACATTTCATCAATGACCACTGGAGAATGCCCATGTTTTCATGGGCACCATTACTTTTTAAAAACAGAATTGTCCAGTTGGAAACAGCTACCTTCTCTAACTGGAACAGTGAAAAAATTCCATTTAATTCTAACTGGATCTGTTGGTTCAGAGGAGCTCCTCACAGTGATAGGCTGCTTTCTAACAGTAAAAGGCCAATGAATACTCATCATTTCCTTAAGCCCTTCTAGATACATTTACATAAATGTCAAGTAGATCATATACTTGCATTAAGCTTGTGATTTGTCTGATGTCTATCCAGACGGATGAACTTCCAGTCCTTTTCTGTCTGAGGAAGAATCTACTTTTCCCTAGTATCAGATGTATCTTGAAAAGACTTTCAAGAACAAACCCATCCCCAAAATGCTTGACTTGTATATAAATTAAACAAACACACAAACAAACAAACAAACAACCCAAAACTAACCATCCAACCAAAACCACACCCACATGCACCCCAACAAACCAACCTAAAAAACCCTAAACCAAACAAAAACCTATAATCCTGAGAAAATAAGCACCTATGGCTAATTTCATAATACAATAAAATAGTAATAAGATAGGTTTTTTTATGATACATACTAAGCAAAAAAATGTAAGTATGAAATGTTTCACAAAGGGTTTATTTTTAAATAAACAAACAAACAAACAAACATGAGATAATAAAATTTTAAATAAACAAAGAAAGATTCCATTCTTCCTTGCAAATAAATAGTTTCATAAAGTTTTCATTCTTCAAGAGCACTCTAGATCCCAAAGAATAAAACAAAGGTTTTCCTATGGAGAGATGAGAATTTATGCTGTAGTGGGCAGTTTCCTGAAGTATTCAATAGCTCACTTATTGTAAAAATAAATTGAGAGCTTTTATTTATACAATGTGTCTTTTAATCATGGATCATGGAAAGGTGAAAATTTACTGTTCAAATGTGAAGACTGTAAGTTTTGTGACTTTTAGTCACAAACAATCCAAAGATTTGGTGCTGGACTGAGAAAAAGAAAAATAAAATAATTTCTAGGATAATTTAGATAAATAGTAAATAGAATAATTTCTAGGATGTAGAAATAGAAATTAAGAACATTTTCCAACCCCATCTTTTTAGAAGGAAGGGTGTTAAAATATCCAGGTGTTTTATCAATCTGTGTTGCTCACAGCATACTTTATGTATCTGGGCAGTCATGCAAATTGTTGAGAACACTGAAATTTTTACAGAATTTAGTGACAAATAATGTTTACTTAATAAGTGGTCATTTCAAATTTTATTTACTATGTCTCTGCTAGTATGGTTTATTTTTAATTTTTTTTTAATTTGAAATTTATCAGTGCTATTTAGAGGAAAAATGAGTAAATAATTAGACATAATTCCCAACTAATTATTCAACAGCTATATGCAACTTATAAATGGAAGGAAAATTATTAATCATTGCTGAAGACCAAAAAGGATTTAAAATGTCATAAATATAGCTATAATTCCCTTTTTAGATGTTACTGAAAGTAGAGAAAGGCTGAAATAGATGAGATATAATATTGTTGAAAATACCACATAGAAGTAAAGAACAAGGAAATAAAACACTAAAAATATACTTTTGAAGGTCTTTTATCTAAAAAGCAGAATCAAATGCTTTTGATAAGGCAAAGAGTTCCAGGAAGGCACCGAGACAGATTCCAATGAAATGCCAGTCCCAGCAGATTTTCTAGAAGAAGAACTGCATATCCAAGAGGACAAGGTAATAATGTAATGCTATTTAATGGCATTAAACTTTATTCAGGTGCAACAGCATTATACTGCATAAAGAATTTATCATAATACCCTCATCATTTCTGCCAGGATCATNAATTTTAATATACACAGTGGAAAATAAAAGTATGCATAATACAAAATTCACAATATTGACTCTTAATATTGACAAACAAAAAAATGCTACATTTCAAAATCTACTTATATTTATTAAAAAACCAAAACAAACCACTGCAATTCTGTAAGTGATTTTGCTATCAATGTAAGAAAAGAAAGAAATAATAGATTTTACCAGCAAACTATATAAAGAAAAGGCCAATTTGAAAACCTCGATTTTCTGTGCAAAATCAAATAGATATATTTATCATATGTCTATACATTTTTTGTAGATTTATTTTAACAAAGGTAATTGACTGTTTAGTGCAAGGCTGCAAGCTGACAATAGATGTTAAGGTAGTGAAAATGCGTTGCTGGTTTGAAGTCCTGAGGGATAAGGGTCAGGTAAGGAGTAAAGGTAGGCCCTAAATTTCAGGAAAGCAAACTGTCAGCTCTTCAAAGAGACAGGCAATAGGATCTTCTAGGACACCGCTGTCAGGGACAAGGAAGTGGAAGAGAGCTGGCAGATGTTTAAGGAAGTCTTGCACAGCATAAAAGAGCTAGCAGTCCCTAGGAGCAAGAAATCTGGCAAGAAAGGCAAGAGACCAACATGACTGAGGAGGAACATGCTGGTAAAATTTAACAGGAAGAAACAAATCCTCAGGTGGTGGAAACAAGGACAGGTAAACATGGAAGGTCAGAAAAGGTTGATCCCCCTGGTCAACAGTGTTGGAAAACTGGTAACAAGGGATCAGGAGGAGGCTGAGGTACTCAAGGATATTTTTTACTCAGTCTTCAAAGGAAATGTCTCCTCCTACCCTCTTGAGTAGCTGGATGGGGACAGGAGAAACAAAGTCCCTCCCACTGTAACTAAAGATCAGGCTCATGAACCTGAATGTGCGTAAGACCATGGGACCCCATGAGGTGCACACCAGAATCCTGAGGGAATTGGCTGATGTAGTTGCCAAGACTCTTTGTGGTATTTGAAAAGTCTTGACAGTCAGGTGAAGTCACAGGTGATTGGAAAACCAGGAAACATTGCACCCATCCTTTAAAGAATAGAAAGAGGGACCCTGAGAACTACCGACCTGTGAGCCTCACCTCTGTGCCTGGGGAAACACCATGGAACCTGGAAGCTGTGCTAAGGCACATGGAGGACAGAGAGGGGACTCAGGATAGCCAGCACGGCTTCACCAAAGGCAAGTCCTGCCTAATCAGCATAGTAGCCTTCTATGATGGAGTGACTCCATCAGTGGACAAGGGAAGGGCTACAGATGTCATTTATCAGGACTTCTGGAAAGCCTTTGACATGGTCTCCTACAACATCCTTCTTTCTAAATTTTAAAAAATTGGGTTTGGTGGGTGGCCTGCTAAGGAGTTAAGGAATTGGTTGGGTGGTGGCATCCAGAGGGTAGTGGTTAAAAGCTCAGAGTCCCAATGGATACCAGTGACAAGTGGGATCCCTCAGATGTCTGTGTTATTAACATTGGGTTTCCCCACTGTAATTTAACATCTTCATTAATGACATAGATAAAGGGACCAAGTACATGGTCAGAAAATTTGCAGATGACATCAAGCTGAGTGGTGCATCTGAAGAACAGGATGCTTCCCAGAGGACTTGAAGTTCAGGGAGTGAACCCACACAAATCTTATGTCGTTCAACAAGACCAAGTACAAAGTGCTGCACCTGGGTTGGAGCAAGCCCCAGTACCAAAATCAGTCTGGGGATGAACAGATGGAGAGCAATCCTGCCCAGAAGGACTTGAGGGTGCTGGTGGGTGAGAGGCTGGACATGACCAGCAATGTGCAACAAAAATATCTGAGATAACCACTGGGTTCTCAGCACCTGATATGCCAATCTTTGCTTGCTAGCTCTCACTGATGCTGATGTTCACATAAATGAATAGCCATTTTATAGAATTTGAGGTTATATATAGAAGAGATTTCTACACAAGAAACAGTGGAGGCGTGTCATAACTGGTTAATCTGCATGAAGTTTAGAGGAGTAACTTAATTTTGGAAAGTATTTCTATGTGTCTGATAAGTAAATTTGTATTTTCTTACCTAGGATAGGAAATTGATTGTGCTGGCAGTATTGCAATAGCTGCTTATATTTGGAACAATTATTTCTGGTTATTCATTTTCATGGACTAAATCTCTTAAGTGAAGTATACCACAAATGCAGTGTAAACATTCTGTCTTAATAATCTTTGTCATAGCAATAAAGGAATCATCACTCCTCAGAAGAATCCTGGAATTCTTGAAGTCCAATTGTTTTGCAATTGAATATATGACTATATGCTAATAAAAGAGTAGACAGAAGTGTATCAACTGAATTTCAGTTCTATAACTCTGAATACCTGTAATGCATATATAAAATCTGACCCAGACACGTGAGGTTTCCATTGTAATCCAGGTAGAAAAGAAATCATTATTAGAGTGCAGTCCATCCTAAAACAGATGTCTGAAATACTTTAGCCTACTTTTAGATGTACTGATAAAGGTAAGATGGATCGTGCCCATTAAGTGCCTATTGATTGAAAAGGGAAGCTTAGACAACTAGGTGAGGTTAGAAAGTAGACCTTCAACGTTAATTGAATCTGATCCACAGCATTTTAAAAATGTTTTGCAGTATATTTAATGTGTCTTCTTAGTTATCATTGCCTCACTTGCAATGATCTAAATATTGCTATAGCTAACTAAAATCTGTCCTATGTACAACTCTGGAAAATGTTCTAAAAATTTACTGCCTGAGGTGGTACCAACAGACTTTTAAAAATATTTTTTTCATGTTGGCTCATTGATCATGAAAGAAGAAATTTTGTTTTTCAATGTATTTCATCCTAGTTACCACATTTCTGATGTTTATGAGTATATTTTTAGTTCCATAGTCTGATATGTATGTCTGCCACATAGAAAGTAGGTAGTGATAAACTACACATGAAAAGACTTATTACAGTAAGGAGAAAAAGAGATGAACAAAGCTAAGCATTGTTTCTCACTGGAAAAAATCTCTGAGTAGCTAGAGATGTTGAGAGATATTAATTTGAATCATGATCAATCAATTGCTACCTAAAGATGTTAAAAAAAAGTGTACAAACAATCATTGATTTGATTTTTAAGAATAATATTGCAACTTCATACTACTGGATTATTTATGTGTGATTTGATTTGTGAAATTACTCTTTCCCTAGAGTATCTTTGACCTCTAATATCATGTTTGCAAAAGAATGAAAGTTCTTGCATTTGAAAATTTATTTTAAATTTATTTTTATGGATCTAAGGTTATTTCCACTGACCTCAGTATATTTCCCACTAGAGTATTCATAAGCATTGTAGTAAATGTCACGTCATTAAAATAACTAATTGAAGTAAATTTGCTGTCACTCACATAGTTTTGATTTGCAGAGGAAAAAATAACGGATTGTGTCTTCTGTCTTTCCCTGTCTATATTTAGAAATTAGTCAGCTACTGAGAGTTTTAATTAGTATGTAAAAATTTTACAAGTCAGAACATTTTTTCTCAGCAGCTTTAATGCTTTCAATCAAAATAGCCATCAATGCACTGAATTTTTAAAATGTGGAAGTCAAGAAATATATCAAAGAAAAAACTAGCTCCACTTTGGGGACTATGAAATTACATCAGTAACAGAGTTGCACTTTTAGTTCTGTGCAGATGTCTGTGCAACAGTTGAGATCTATGTGCAATTAGTTAAAGAAGGGGAAAAAATAGTGAAGGTACACTTTCTCTTCAAGGTTCACTCAATAAACCACTATAAAAATACAATGCAATTTTAATTTCCTCATTTCTGTATTGGATTTCTTATGAACACCTTAACTATTATACTCAAATTCAATTATTGTCAGTTTGGGATGCTTTTTTCCCACCTAAAATGCATTCTACCTCTTGCTTAAGGAAGTTTGATATATGGAGAAATAAATTTGTTTGGAAATAGAACCTAATCCTTTGTATCTCTTTAGAATTAAATTTATGATTAATGAATACTGATTACAGAACTAAGTCATTGTTACTTCATGGTCTTTTGGAAAAAAGCAGTTCATAAATGCAGTGTACAAGACCACTTTGAAGCATACTAGCATTTATTTGAAACTGACTTTTAGAAATATGGTGAAGGAAAGGAGGAAGAAACAGACATTTTAACTCTAAATTTGGGGCAAACCCAAAGGGTCAATCGTAATTGAAGACAGAGAGTCAGTATATCCCATTTACGTCAGTCTTACTTTAGCAGACATTAATAACTGTCAGTTAAAATGTCATTATTTTGTGTCCAAAAAACTACATTAAAAATTCCCCACATCGTTCAGTCTGTGGGGCACATTGAAGCCTTATTTCTCTTGGTTCAAATGTAATGATGTCACCTGCTTATAAAGGCACAATGTAACCATTAACTGTATTACGCCATTGCCATTATGTCTTTGTAATACTATGTTTCTTTCATTCAGGAAGCTATTTCACATAAGGGGAATAGGATTTAACAGTTGTAGGATGTGACCCTATTGCTCTTTTCAACCACCTGAAAGGAGGTTGTAGCAAGGGAGTGTTGGTCTCTTCTCCAAGGTAATTAGTGATAGGATAAGAAACTCCATCAAGGTGCACTGGCTGCTAGAAAAAAATTAGACGCTGAAAGTATTGTCAAGCGTTGGAATAGGTTGCCTAGGGAAACAGTGGAATCACCATCCCTGAAGGTGTTGAGGAGGTGTGCAGGTATGACACTTAGCATGGTTTAGTGGTGGGCTTAGCTTTGTGGTTGGTCCTGATGATCTTACAGGTCTTTTCTAACCTAAATCATTCTAAGACTGTGATTCCTTGTTTCTATAAAGAATGTGAGATGAATATAATCAAAAAAATACTTGGAGTGGTCATGTGCTTTTGTAATGCCATTGGTTAGCTAAGCTTTCCTCCATATCTCCAATGAATTCCAGAAGGTTTTATTGACTCTTAAAATTCCAGGCAATCTTTTTTTATTTGTATGTTGTTGACAGAATCCATACAGAAACGATGTTTTAAATTTTCTGAAGTATCAGCTATGAATATTTAATATCTGTACAGAATTTTCTAAATTTACCATCAGCTACACCAAAACTTGTATAAGCCACAAGTATAACCTTTGTTAATTTTCTGAAATAGTAAAAAAGTACTGCATGTTAATGAGCCCAAGACAGGACATCTTCCCGACCTCTGAAGGGAATATTATATAAATATACTTATTTGAGTGACATTTCTCATACAGAAATTTAGGGGAGCATCAAGATTACTATGTGAAGATTACAGGAGACTGTTACAATCAATTTGACCTTTAGAGAACTTTTTTATATTCCAGCTGTCTCTATCAGCTTTCCAGCAACTTCATTATTTATAGCGAGTCATTGAAGTCTACAGCCAAGACAAATGGCAGCCTGAACCCTGTTTTAAACTCCAGCTAAAGTAAGGAAACTCACAGAGAAATTGCAGCTGCCCTCCACTTACTCTGCAGACTTTATTAGAACTGAACTCTAGTCTATAAGAAAACCACAAATTTACACATTTGACTTCAGGCATTAAGTGGTTCCTAGGAGTATTCATGAATCATTCCAAAATCAAATCGGTTGTTTTTACAAAGAATTGTCCACATCTTGTATTCTATTGGTATTTTGGGTACGACTTAATACAAGCTTTTTGGCTTACAACAGCTAAAATATAAGACAAATCTAAAACCATGACGAAGAATATCTCTATTTTACATTTTATAAAATTTGTTTTAAATCTTGATCAAAATGTAATTCTTGAAATTGTATCATTATAATAAAAAAATCTCGATTATAGAGCAATTTATCAGGCAATATTTTGCTTATTAGTTTCTTTTTTCAAGATAGAAAATGTATGAGATTTTGAATAATGTCTAGATGAACCAAAAAACAAATAAACAAGCAAATTTGAAAATATTAATATTGTGTACTTGAGCACAAAAAAGAGTGGGTTTTTTAAATGCATATATGTATAGTCTATATATAGTCAAATCTGACTACTCTTACTATTCATAATTTACAGTAATTAAGAAATCTTAAATTTATTTTTGGATTAGTGTTTGTTTCTCCCTTCCTCAGAGTTTTGGAAATCTGTGGCAGATGCCAACACATTTATAAGAACTACTTAAAAAAGCTGTTCCCTGCATGTGAGTACAAGCTAATGTTTGCATAAAATAAAGAAGACCACAGAAAATATTGGAAACTAAGTCCTTTTACCATGATCTAAAATAATTTATTATGTGGGGTAAAATATTTACTGGCATTCTGGCCACATTTTGGATTTTTTCTCTCCTTCTGACCCCACCTTACAAAAAGCCCATGTATGGACTTCTGTAAAATTATTGACT
>VZTB01013959.1:34860-55260 GCA_013397245.1 Thryothorus ludovicianus | reverse complement strand
TATTGGTCTAAATGCAAGTTGCAAAACCAGAGACATGCAAATTCCAGCTTCCTATATACTTGCACAAAAGAGGCCAAATTTTTCTGTAAATGTGAAAAGATCCTAAGAGAATTTGACCATTAAATTTATGCAGGATCAAATGACAGTATTTCAACAGATTTAGCTGAAGAGACATGGCAATAGAAATTACAGGAGGGAAGTAAATTTGCAGCTTAATATGAGGTTTGATAATGATCAATCTGATACTTCTGAAAGGAGAACAACTAGCTAATTAAAGGTTCACTTTGATGTGATTCTGCACTCAGATCCTTACATGCAGTCTACTTTTAATTTATACTCCTTAGGTCCATATCTAACTTTTAGGAAAATGATTCTGTGGCCAGGGCTTCATTATGGATAGGCTGTTTTTGTGGGTCAATTTGAGACTAAATTTAGAAATGAGCAGCTTTTGTTAAATGCAAACTTCATAACAAAAAATAAGTCAGAGAATTGTTAGAGTTGGAAGGGACCTCTGGAGATCATCTAGTCCAACCCCTCTACCACGGCAGGAATATTTCCAGAGGGGAAGAATCCATTACCAGCCTATGCAGCCTGTTACAGTGCCCTGCCATCTACAATGTAAAGAATTTCTTTCTTATGTTGAGGTGAAACTTCTGGTTTAGTTTGTGGCCATAACTCCTTGTCCTCTCACTGGGTACCACTTTAAAGAATGTGGCACCATCCTCTTGGCACCCTCCTTGGAAATATTTATATGCATTAATTAGCTCCTCTCTCAATCTTCTCTTTTCTAGACTAATGCTCTAGACCCCAAATCATATTTGATACCCTTGACTAGATCCTTTCCAGTGGCTCCTTGTATTTCCTGCACTGAGGAGCCCAGAAATGAACACAGAATTCCAATTGCGCCTCAGGAGGAGGATCACCTCTCTCAACCCAATGGCTGCACTCTTCCCAATGCACTCTAGGATACCATTTGCCCTCTGGAAGGGGACAGTTCATGGACAACTTGAAAACCAACAAGAAACCCAGGTCTTTGTAAGATAAACGTGTTACAGTTTTAAAGAGCCCATAGCCCTTTGAAGTATTTTGGAATAGAGTTTTATGCCTCAGGTGACAGACTCTTAATAGAAATGGTAATTGTAACATATTCTGAAATATCTAGATAGCTTGATTTACAATATGAAATGCTGTCATTATTAAAGAATCACAGGGTCACAGAATCAACCAGGCTGGAAACAACCTCTGAGATCAAGTCCAACCTATGACTGAATGTTACCATGTCAATCTGACCATGGCGATAAGTGCCACATCCAAGTCTTTCCTTAAATGCCCCCGGGGATGCTGACTCCACCATCTGCACCATCATCCCATTGCAATGTCTAGTCACCCTTTCTGTGAAGAAATGTTTCCTAATGTCCAACCTAAACCTCCCCTGTGACAGCACAAGTTTATGTTCTCTTGTTCTGTCACTGGTTGGCTGGGAGAAGAGGTTGACCCCAACTTAGAGACATTCTCCTGTCAGGCACTTACGGAGTAATAAGGTCCACCTTGAACCTCCTTTTCTTCAGGCTGAACAACCCCAGCTCCTTCAGCTGCTCCTCACAACATTTCTGCTTCAGACCCTTAACTAACTTCATTGCCCTTCCCTGGACACACTCCAGCACCTCAATGTCTTTCTAGTTGTGAGGGCCCCAAAACTGAACAGAGGTTTTGAGGTTTGGCCTCATCAGTGGCCTCAGTTGTGGTTGAGTACAAGTGGACAATCACTGTTCTGGTCCTGCTTGCCACACTGTGGCTAATACAGGCCAGGATGCCATTATCTACTTGTCCACCTGGGCACAGCTGGCTCATGTTCAGCTACTGTTAACCAGGACCTCAAGGTCCTGTTCTATTGAGCCACTTTCCAGCCACTGTTCCCCAAACTGGTAGCACTGCTTGAGGTTGCCAGAGGTCATGGTGACCCAAAGGCAGAACCCAGCACTCATATATTTGGCCTCAGCCCGTTGATCCAGCCTGTGCCGACCCCTTTGTAGAACCTACAGATTGATCTACTCATCAAGAATGTACTCTTCTAGGTGTTCCACTGCCCAAAGGCACACTCCATCCCTCATTCAGAAAATGTATAAAGATTGAAAAAACTGGCTCCAGCATGGGGCCCTGGGGAGCAGCCATCATCTGGATTTATCTCCAATGACTATCACTCTGTGGACCTCGCCATCCTGCCAGTTTGGTCAGTGAAGAATGCGCTCGTCCAAGCCATAAACAGACAGTTTCTCTTGGGGAATGCATTGGGAAACAGTGGCAAAGGCTTTACTAAAATTTAAGTAGATAACGCATTCAACATTTTCATCGTTCAGTAGGTGGATCACCTCAACATGGAAGAAAATCAGATTGGTGAAGCAGAACCTGCCTTTCACAAACACATGTTGCCTGGGTTTGATCCTCTGATTATTCTGAATGTGTCGTGTAATGCCATTCAACATTATTTTCATCATGACTTTCCTGGGCACTGAGCTGTGACAGGCCTGTAGTTTCCCAGATTCTTTCTTCCAAACCGTCTTGTAGATGATGTCTCTTTTGCTAACCTCGTTGGCTGGGACTTTTCCAGTAAATCAGGTCTCATGGTAAACAATTGTAAGTGGCTGTTATGGCTTAGGAATGGTATTCCCCAACTTTGTGTTACCACTGAAACACTCCAAATTATGTGCTGCTCTCTGCCTCCCTTCCTTCCTCTCCTCCTTCCCCATGTAGCAGGCTGGAGAGGAAAATTGGAGACACTAAAAGTAAAGATCATGCACTGGGATAAGAGCTCTTTACTGGAAAAAGCAATGAAACAAGACAATGAACAGCCACAATATTAATGACAGAGTATGCAAGAGAGAGATGAACAATCCACGTTTTTAGTGTGTGCCCATGCGGAGCTATTTACTGGCGACTATATTTGATATTAAAAATTATTTATTGGATAAAAAAATCAGTCTGTAGAAACAATGTTCTGAAGGTGCAGTTCATATTAGCTAAAAGGATTCCTTTTCAGGGCAAAGTCTCCAAAGGTTGTTGGTATTTTCCAGAAGGCTTCAAGCAGGAGTGATTTGAGAGGGAGGCCCTGGAGAACTGCAGGAGTTTTCCAAGGCCTCTGAAGCGAGAAATCCCAAGCAGCAAACAGGGTCCTGTGGACTTGGGCCAGGTGTTCTGGGCATCTGGATGCTCTGGGCAGCTGCAAGTTCTGGGCTGCTGAAGCCCCGGGCAACTGGCAGGAACCTTCTTTCTTCTTCTTTCTGCTTTTCTTGTTTCATGAGAGCAAAGCATGAAGGATAAGGTAAAAAGCAAGGCAGGATAAGGTAAAAAGGTAGTGATTGCAGGATTGAGCAGACCTTTAATGCAATTTTTTATTACATGTGAAAAACATGACAGCTTCAGCATAATTTTATGTAATTTGTTTTTTGCTATGTATATGCATACGTGGATATTCTATCGAGGTTTTTTGCTCTTAATTTTATCTTTTTTTAGTCTCCAATTCGATCTTATTTTTGTCCTTAATTTTATCTTGTTTACTTGGATTATTCTGTCTTGTTTTGAACTCAATACTATATTATTTTCAGTGAATTGTTCTATTTAAAAAATGCAAAACAATATTGTACTGTGTTTTTAATTATGTCTATGAAATACTAAATCTTATCTGTATTTTTAAGGCACTAGCTACTCATGGAACTAACATGCTGCTGCTTATTAGAGGCACTTGGAAAGCATGAAGAAATTTCTAACTTCCTTTAGTTTTATATATCTTAATTTCTCTAAAGTNCCTTAATTTTATCTTGTTTACTTGGATTATTCTGTCTTGTTTTGAACTCAATACTATATTATTTTCAGTGAATTGTTCTATTTAAAAAATGCAAAACAATATTGTACTGTGTTTTTAATTATGTCTATGAAATACTAAATCTTATCTGTATTTTTAAGGCACTAGCTACTCATGGAACTAACATGCTGCTGCTTATTAGAGGCACTTGGAAAGCATGAAGAAATTTCTAACTTCCTTTAGTTTTATATATCTTAATTTCTCTAAAGTTTCTAACTCAAATTCTACATTCTTTTCTCCCTCTGATGAAAAATCAGGGGGTCTAAATTCTTGGTTTCCAACACCACATTGCTCTTCACATAGAAATACCCAATCTGTCCCACTGCTACAAGAGCTGGACGAGAGCCCTGATCCCAGCAATGATATGAGGTGGTATAGTCTGGGTCCTGGCCATTCCCTTTACTGCAAAAATTAACTAAGTCATGAACAGAGACTTTGTGAAGCCTTCTGCCAGCTCCCTGTTAGACAGATCCCATCTGTCCCCATAGACTTGTGGGTGTCTAAATTATGCAGTAGGTCCATTTTGAACTGGATTATGTGGTTTTAATTCTGCTTCCCATTCCTGTCTACCAGTTCAGGCGACTGGCTGCCCAGACAATAACTGGTCTTGCTATAAAAGATGGAAGCAAAGAAGGCATTAGTCTTTTCCTCATCCTTTGCTATTAATTTTCCCTTTACATCCAATAAACATAGGATTGTATGGGAACCCTTTTCAGATTTCAACTGGCAGAAAATATACCTAGATTAATTACAGGGAAAGGCTTTTGATAATGTAAAGCTGAAAAATCTTTATTTTAGATAAAGATAAATGTATGTGTTAATTGCCTGGTTGATTGACTGAATTTCTATGATTTAAGCTCTCTAAAAGCAAGACAGAACTCAGGTGATAAAAATTGTGTCTTCTAACTCATCTTCTTCATAGCCATTAAAGATTCTGTTTATTGAGACCACAATTGTGTAAATTATTTTACCGGTAGTAAGGCAGAGTCTGACATCTTTTACTTGAAGTCAGATGAAAGACTGCCAGCAACAGAAATTTCTCTGCTGTAGCTGATTTATTTTCCCGTTTCCAGCTTGTGATGAAGTTCAGTGTTCAGAAGTTTTATGCCTACAGTAGTTACAAAGCATCCAGTATAAAAAGAAGGATGGCAAAAAACAAGTTAATAAAGTCTGCATTCTCTTTAGAGGAAAATAATTTCCTGTGTTGACTGAGATTCCAGCAATGAAAGTATTTGGCAGGAAAATGATCTTTCTGTAATTGGGTGGGGGTTTTTTTCTTCACTTTAAGAAGTATATTCATAAAGAAAACTCTTCAGATTAATCACTCTTTAAATTTTCTACCAAGCTGACAATAACTTACGTAGTCTTCTTATCCTTTGAAATTTTCTTTACAGTTTTAGATTAGGCAGGAATTTATTCCTGGAGCCATAGCTCATAATAATGGCAGGAGCCACAGTGAATGTTCTTTTTCTGTATTGTTCACTCAGGACATGAATGATATCGGAGCATAGGATTTTCTTTATAATTACAAATATTTGATTTTTATGGGAGAAAAAAAGGTAATGGGTAAGTAAAGCTGTGCTTTGGAATCACGCTGTTTTTTTTCTGTGGCAATAATTACTGGTAGAATGTCAGGATGTCACACCATTAATTAGGACCATGAGTTGTTTTCCAAGTACATTTTTGCTTAAAAGAGAGAGATCTCGTTAAACATCCATTCTCCTACTGCTTGAGTAGTCATAGAGAGTAATCATAGGAGACTACGGGGACAAAGTGCCACTCAGTTGAAACTGCAAACTACCGAAAACAGTTCCACAGCCTCTGCTTAGTATTTTAGAGAAGCTTGTTAGAAGATTTACAGACTACTTTTTTGTTTCTTTGACTGGTTCTGCTTTTCACTCATGGATCCTTCATATCCACTACAGATGAATGAGAGATAAGCCCTGCCTTTGTAAACCACCAGTCTTGCCTCAACATTGATTTAAACCAAATTTTTTTCAGTGATTTAGAAAATATGTGTGTATTTGTAAATCTATAATGTGGAAAGACCTCTGATTTGTAAGTTATTATAATTCTTATCCACCTGACTATGTCTTACTCATCTAATTTTTTGTTTGGTGAAATCTTAAGTCCTTTTAATTACCTACCCACACAAACTGAAATAGGATTCCACAAGTGATTTTCTGTTTGATGAGAATTATAACAATTTAGTAAACTGTAAATTTGAGTTGCTGCTTTGACAAATACTCCTTGATATTCTCATATATCCAAGTTTCATGTTGTCTTAAAAATCCTTAGGTATTACAGGTTATGCTGTTTTTTCATCATAATGGGAGTGCCTGTAGACTCAGAGAAATCTTCTATTGTGAAAAAAAGATACGGACTTACTAAAAATGTACATTTCTAAAATGCACAACTGTATGACAGTGATTTTGCTCTTATAAATTTAAAATTTAAAACTACAGTACGCTCTTAAAGTAGCTTATAAAAATCTACTTGAACAATTGAGTAGCACAAACATGCTTGCACTACAAATATAAAACTCAAAACCTAAATATGTCTCACAACTCTGTACAAAGAATATTAAGAGATTCTATGAAAGTTGTTGGTGTTTATATTTTGTCATATATGAATTTGCACATCATATTCTTATACTCTTCATTCTTATAATTCTTCAGATTTTCAAATTCATGTCTTATTTCCAAATTATCATTCACTTGATAGAAGTCCATAGGATGATTGCCATCCAGGAATATAAGACTATCAGAAGCCAGTACATGCTCCCACAGATAAGCAACAGTCCTTCTGTCTGTGCTCTGGTCTCTGAGATGTCAGTGGGACATTTGAATATGCCCTAGAGTTACACTGCCATGTAAATATATATTGTAAACATTTCAATTATAGAGTAACCAACATTTTTGGCAATCTAAACCCATTACAAAATAGAGTAATTCAAAAGCAACTGGTCACTCTCCCCCAAATAAATTGCTATTTCTTTTTGTTCACACATTTTCTTTGTTTGACCTGTTGAAGTCCAGTCCTGGTGAATCCTTACAAAATAATGTAGGGGGTTTTCTGCATGCCAAACCAAAATCAATACCTTCAATTTGTAGTTACAGATGGGAGTCTAGCATGTACTTTAATTCACTAATTAGAGGCAGACAGAAAATCAAAATTTAACATTCCTTCAAAAAGATAGCACTGGATATGGAAACAAATAATTCTCACTTTGAGTGGGAAGATCTGGCAGCCAATGAAGTAGTTTAAGTCAGATTCAAAATGTTTTGGACTTTTCACATTATAATATTAAAAATGCTCATTATCTGCCCAAACTTTAGTCTTACAAAATTTGCTTATATTTCCCTGTTGACATTCACTGTCCTTGACACATCTTATTCCTTTTATCAGCAGTGACTGTCTGCCTGAGCCAGACTGATCTGTTGAACTTTATTGTTCTCCAAATTATTTTCCAACTTTTTAAAATTCTTTAGAGTACTTTAAATAACTTTTTATGTTCTGCAAAATGAATTGAAGATTAGTAAAATCTGCTGAGCCTATAGAACAAGTTACAGTACAGGCAGCACATGAGATCTTCATCACTGCCTTTCCTGATTATTTAAATTCTGACATGCAGGTAAAGATTACACCACTGCCAGGTGGTATGCTCACTGTCACTCCCCTCACAACCAATACAGGAGAGGAAATAGAATGAGAGACAGCTCATGGGTCAAAATAAAGGTGTAAAATAAAGAAAAAGCTACATGGTGAAACAAAGAAAGGAAAAATATTTATCCCCTACTTCCCATCAGTGTGAATACCCTGCCACTTCCTTGGAAGCAGGGCTTCAATGCGCGTAATAGTTACTACAGAAGACAAACATAAAAATGAATGCCCTTCCTCACTCCTGTGAGCTTTTATGTTTGGGCTGATGCCATGTGAAATGGAATATCCCTTTGGCTTGGCTGTCCAGACTAACCCAATGTCATTGAACAACTTATATTTCTTTAAGAAACCCATACACCAACGGGGAAAGATATTGAAAAATTCTTTGTACTTTAGCACAACAGCATATTTTTCTGATATTTGTGGTTAATGCTTAGTTTTTAGTATCATACAGTGCTTATTATCAGAGATCAATGCAGCATTGTGTTAACGCCTTGCATCTGTGACTATCAAGTCTAGGCCACTAATGCTTCCTTATAAACTTAGTGATCAATAAGAAATAGTGGATATCTTAGTTTTGAGCACAATGACTTTTTTTGTCAGAATAAAGATTTATAAGAAACTGCATATCAGAATAGACTTAACTACATATTTGAAATACTCTCAAGGAGAAAAGATTTATCAGAAGGTCTGGAACTGTATCCAAATAAGTCCATGGAAATAATTGTCATATATGCATGTATTCAAGAAATGAATGAATATCAAGAGTATAACCTATTCTACTATGTTGCTGAGCATGCATGTTTTGAGAAGAATTCCTTATACATCCATCACTGCTAGGAAGGTAGTGTCAGCTTTCTGCCTTAGTGAATTGCCAGAGAGTTTGTTTCTCAGGTCTCGGTAACATCAAGGTCTTGCCCACCCCCAGTATCCTGAGGAGGGGGAAGGGTTGGAGAGAAAGCCTTGATGCTGTGCCAGCACTATTCATCTACAGCCAAAACCTGGTATGTTATCAACCCTTCCAGCTAGCAATGCAAATGAGCAGCATTGTGAGGCACCCATGCACAGGGTTTGCTCCATCCCAGTCAGGTCACTGTGGAAAGAATAGGTCAGACCAAATGATTTTTGGGAGTTCTGTTTCTGGGAGTCATTTTTGAACCACAACACTGAATTGTCTATGTGTTTATATAAATATGAGTGGGTCCATTTATGCATATGAACTTCCAATTGATACTTTTAATTATGATCTGTTTGTGATATTGTCATCATATATCAAAGATAGTCTCCTGTCTTCAATGCAGTGAAAATGACCTTGCTCTTTCAGTCAAAATAAGTCTCTGAATGACCGTAGCCTTATGAATGTTTTTGCATAACCTAGTGGTTTTTCAGGAATAGTGTCAATCTGGTTTTGTACAGTGATTTATTTAATTTACATGAAAAAATATATTCATTTGACATGCAGAGGTATGTGGTAATAGAACCAATAATTTCAGGTACATAATTAAGATTGTACCGAACATAGTTTTATTTATGCTGTATACAACTACTTTCATTGTCAAATTCTCCTGTTCATAATTTTGCCGAAAAAAGTAAAAAATCTTATATGCTTCAAACTAGACTTGCTGAACACGACAGTCTCAGTAGTATATGCATTATATTTCTAATGACAATGAAATTACTAGAAAAAAAAAAATAGAATAAGTAAGGGATGTCATACACATGCATTAATTTTTTATGCTAACTTCAAGAGGAAACGTCCAACCTTGTCTAATTTATGTAGCCATAAGAGAATATTTGGTTTTTCTTTGGTTTTTTATGAGCCCAAAAATGTATCTGTTTTACTTTGTAAATCAGAGTCTAGTATGCTTTACTTGACAAGAAAAAAAAGTATTATTTTTCATGTTTAATAAGAGTGAATTTTAGAAATGTATAGCTGTAAAAGCATGTGATGCAACTATACTTGGGCACTTTTTAATTTTTTTTAAAACAATGTAAGTATACACAACCACATACATATCTATTTATATATGTAAGACTTCATAAAATATGATTTTAAATTCATAAATATAAACAGAACAGAAAAAAATCACAGAATGTAGTATAACAAGCCAGCAAACACGAAATATGATCACTCCAAGTGCTATTGTGAGCTAAAGTACTTAGGGTTTTTTTAAGTGACTCTCAGTTCTTGTTTATTTCTATTCTTAAGTGCCAGCCTGGTGACACTAAAAACTAAGGCATATTCACATTATTTGCTTTAAATTAACTACTAGGGTGTACTAAGGGTTTTATCCCTATTCTAGATGTCCTGTGCAGAAGGGCACTCTCACCATTTCGTTTAATCAGTTCAGTAATCACGATCTTGCTCTAGCCACTAGGACAACCTCATAGCAAACCGATACTTTTGTAATAGAGGGGTGGAAACATTAGTTTGGGATTGCAGAGATTAATGATGTTCAGGCAGTTGTTCTGTGGCTGCATATGATGACAGCTGGGTAAGGCATTGAGCACAATTGTAACAAATGTGAGAGGAAAACCATCACATTGTTGAAACAGTCAAATGAAGAGGAACACTGGGCCTAATTTACCAAGCAGCTGGTCTCAGGAAATGGATATGGTGAGCTAGTGTCCTGAAACAAGAGAAAATAAGGAGACTTCAAGTGGTTAAAATCTCCAATTCTGGTATATTGGAGCTGAGTTAAATTTGAAAATTTTATTTAAATTATGACGGAAGGGTTTTGTGAAGCACTTGTCACATGCTTAAAAAAGAGGTGAAATGGAAGAGGCCATTCAGGAAGTCTTCTGTTCTAGTTTGTAGACATAACTACAGAAAGGATTGTCTAACATGTCAGCTAGGATAGTAGCTGAAAGAGGGAGCTGGAGGTACAAAGGTGTTGTGAATCTTTGTCTGGGGTGGGCTTCTGACTAAATAAAAGCTGATCTCCATTTTTCTGCTTAGGATACGGGACATTTAATTTAAATCTGTGTATCTTGAAAATGCTGGGAGATGCATTACTGGGAGTTATGGGGTTTGCACATAAATTCCTACAGCAGAGCTAGTCTTGTGCATGTGTCTTTGAATTCCACATAGCTCTATTGGAGTCTTGAGGTAGCAAAGTATATAAAGAATCATGTACCTGTCTCTCTTACAGTAGGAAAAGGAAATAAGATCCTCTCTGTTTTGTGCTTGTGCTTTTTTATGGACATGTTATTGATATATGGCTGCAGATGTAATAAGATGTTTTTCTGTGATGGGAGCTCTTACAACAGCTCTGCATAAGGCAGGATATTGGCTAAGAGGTAAAATTTCAAGAAGGGAATGCAATGGGTCACCCTGGATATACATCTCCCAAAAGTCTTTCCCCTCAACCAATGTAAAATATCTAATAGATATTTGTTTTTCTAGTCTTAGTGAGGTCTTTAGCATTTTGCAAAGTCTTACAGCTTGAACTAATGCTTATTTTCTTCAGGTGTGGGAGACTAAGATGTGACTACTTTAAAACAGAAACTATTAGTTTAGGACATTCCACTGTTGTTGAAATATGAGAGTTTAAAAAGTCTAAATCTCATTTGCAATTGGGAGACGTATTTAAGAATTCCTTCAACTGACCTAAAATATTTCTGTTTTGTTCTAATCACACTGCTCTCAGATTTTGTATAGTGACTTCAAATGATCAGTTGAAAATATCTGATTATACAGTAATCAGATTACACTGCTTTTATAGTGCAGAGGGAGCCAAATAGGAGGAAGATTTGTGATCTGTCATCTTTTATTTCAAAAGAAACAGGAACTTTGAGTTAATGTAATTTCATGTATAATAAATTTAATATCATGTGTCCAGTACTTCAGTGAGTATCACTGTTCTTAGATATTTTTCCTGATAGCCTAACAATACTAATAGCAGGAATGAGCTTTATAGAAAACATTTTAGTATTGACAAGAAAATAAAAGGAGATACTTTCAGAAATAATACTCTAAAATTATGTGATATTGTTTATAATCTGTTTTTCAAAGCTGTTTATGTTTACTTGTTCAAATGAATGGTTCCTTTGTTAGAATGTATAGATCCAAACTGTAGAAAAGTAGAAAAATACATTAATGTCCTTCAGCTATATGTAGATTTCAGACATGTCCAATAAACACTAAAATACAGTATATCTCTACCTAAATTTTTTTTACTAGAGTATAATATCAACTTTATTCCATTGCTGTTATATGAACAGATGGTAGCTCAGGCTGACTGCCAAAAGACTGTCTCATTCGTGAATATTTTCTTATGTTCGGTGTTATGTACTTGCTTCATAAAAAGGAATATCAAATGTGATTCACTTTTGGTGTGAACAGTGCCTGGAAGACACTCCTACCAAAGGATGAACTTTGTGATTTCCATTCTGTTCACAGAACTGCTCCTCTAGTGTTAGACATTACTACTGAAAAGAATCCTCCTGTCAAAGTAAAAAAATTGAAAAGTTTTTCTTGATACAATAATATTTGAAATAATTAAATATATAAGAATTACCTTAATTGAACAGACTTTTGTTTGTATCTCTCTTAGGAATCTTTAGCTTTCCGTTAGGCCTTGCATTCCTCACTACTACAGTAAACAAATTGAAGTCAGCCCCTTAACACTATTTCAAAAACTGGCTCTTGAAGCACTGCTGTACCACAATATGAGGATTGTAGGATGAACTATATATATAGATTTGAGTTGTGATTCTCAAGAGAGTGAAGACTGGTTGTACAGGCTTACTACAATTGAGTATGTGGCCTAGCTGTGTGTAAGAACTTCCCTTAGAGACTGCAAGCTTGACAATTTTCCTAAAAAATTTATCTCAATTGTTACATTTCCTCCTCACAATTATACACAGGAAGTGGTGGTTTTCGGTTGAATATAGTGAATCAACTCCAGGACTCTTTTTGTGAGAAGCTTCAGTATTTTTCTATCTAGATACCTCCTCAAAAGTCTTTTAAATAAAACAAGTTTATTTCAGTCCTGAACAAGCCAGTGCATTCAGAGACATACAATCAATTTGCTTTTTTAGGATAGAATTCAACCTGGCTGCTGAGACACCCAACCCAAACATTTTGCAGTGAAATGGAAATGTGTAGCAAATTTGGGTCAAAGGATTTTGGGGCACAAACATGCCTTGTTTCTGTCCTCTAAAAACCCACATGTACTCTTTTTTGAGCTCAAACAGAGAAATCCACTTACTTCTCATATTGCTGTCTGTTAGCCCTATCTCATTCCCAATCACCTTTTTTTACATTCAGTAATTTCTCACATGTTCAGTTGTCATTAGCTAAGTTAGCAGTTAGCTAAATTTCAGGCATAGCTCTCTATTTACTGTACAGCTTTCTTGTCTTCAGTGCTTGAATGTGAAATTTTACTGAAGGGCTACAGATACTGCTGAACAGAACAGATTGCAGCTGAAGAAGTTTCCACCTATTCACAGCATACACTTCATGATTATAGGGATATTCAGCTTGTTTTTGTGAAGTGGTGCTATTAGATCAGATACGTGGAATTACCCTAGCTCTTGAAATTCTGCAGCTGCTACTAGCAGAACAAGAGAGCTTTATAAAGCTGTTTAGCTAAAGTTTGTCAAAACAGCTAAGTGTTAAACCATGACATGCGTATTAGGCCTTGGCAAGCAGAAGGAACATTTTCTAATGGCTACACAGAGATTGCAGGAGTAGGGGAAAGTCTGACTACGCTGCTAGTGTTGCTACTATTCTTTCTCAGTTGTTCTAGGTGCCAATGCTTCTCCCTAGTATCTAAAGCTACCCTCCTTCAGTTTAAAGCCATTCCCCCTTATCTTGTCACATCATATGCTTGTAAAAAGTCCTCTCCAACCTTCTTGCAGCCCCCTCTAGGCACTGCAAGGCTGCTGTAAAGTCTCTCTTCAGGATTTTCTTCTCCAGGCTGAACAACCACAATCTCTCACCCTGACTTTATAGGAGAGATGCTCCAGCCCTCAGACCATGTTTGTGGCCTTCCCCTGGAGCTCCTCCCTCAGGTTCAGATTCTTTTTATGCTGGTGGCCCCAGAGTTGAGTGTAGTACTCCAGATATGTCTCCAAAAGTGAAACAGTTGGCAGAGCAAGGAAGACACCCCATAACATTTCTCTGCCCTGGGGTCATTAAAGTATTATGAAGACCTGTGATTTATACAACTTCCTATTCAAGATTTCTATTGCTCAAAATTATCTTCCACATGATTAAAGAATAAATATTCAGGGATAAATTTACCTTCTTGTGTGTGTGATCTCATAGCAGCAGTCATTTGGCAATTAATAAACCATTAGTATCAATGTAATAAACATTGCTTGAAATTAATGGCATGGTTTTCAAGAATTATTCTGTTCCCTTTTTTTATTCTGTGTTATATTTTCTACAAAAAATAACAGCATGAATGTGTAGTCAGATAGCTATTTTGAATACTAGCAGTTTACCTAACTTGTACAAGTTATTTTAACTTTAGCAACATGTTAGTAACAAATATATGCTGTGCAATTCATTGAGTTATGGAACAAAACTATACACTGTGCTTGACATGGAAAATGCCTTGGGTCGTATGTAAGGAAAATTCAGAAGGAAAGTGAAAATATCTAGTTAGGCTTGATGAACTGTTTGGTTTATTACTGAAGTAGACTATCTCTAAATACTTCTCAAATTTTTAGGGATTTTGTGAATTAGAGATTTTTAATGACGTGATTGAAAACTATCATTTCGTCTGTCTGTAGAAGTTTTTCTACAATTGTAGTGGTGTGTTTTATAATGTTATTAATTGAATTGTTTTATAATATTTTTATTACCTTATTCTGTGAACCCCCGTATTTTCTCCCCTTTGGTCTCCCCCTGTTCTTTCCTCTCCCTGGTGGCATGCCTGTTGCTTCAAGACCCTTCCTGGAGTCTGGAAAGTTCTCTAGAGGGGGTNGTGATTAGTTGCTTGGGGTGTCATTCAGCAGGCTAAGTCACACCCGGGAACCCCCCCTTGGTCTGCCCTTAACCCTTTCCCTTTTCCCCACCTCCCCTTATAAACCAGTGGGCAAGCCTTGCTCGGGGCTCTGCCTGGCAGATGTTATGGGGTGAGAGGGTGCTACCCCAACTTCCAATAAACTTGTTGAAACCGTCCCCAGTCAGAGTCCTCCTTTAATCTTTGCCATCATCGCCACATTCAGGATATGCATCCCCTGGGATTCCGGGACAGTTTGCCCTCAGGACAGGTGAACTGAACCGAGGCTTGGCACAGCATTCAGGGCTGGCTGGCAGGTTCATATAGAGGCACTCAGCTACAAGCAGAGCTGCTCACACACACCACGATATTAGCTGCTGCAAAACATCAGCCTTTGTATTTGGCACTCCAACGTTTCTGCCTCTATATACAGGTAATTATAGCATGAAGCTGAAATCATAAACCTTAGAAACACAGAATATATTATATGGAAAATTTCATCCCAGCATTTAACGTGTATTTTAAAACATTATCTATATCTACATATATGTTTATCCAGGAATGTCTTGGTTTGAATGACAGTGTCTGCTAAGGAAGGCAGGACCCTCTCTTGGGATGAAGAATGTAAACCCCCTCCCTCCGAATTAATATAATTTTGAAATTATGGGACTCAGGTAAAAATATGGGAATAATAATAACAGTTTTTTATTAGAAAAACTAAAAAATGCAGTAATACAGAAAACCAAACCTGCTGATAGAGTCAGAATACAACCTGACACCCTGTGGGTCAGGGTATTGGTAGCAGTCCCATTAAACGGTAGCTCCAGTCTTTCTGGAGCAGTAGATGTGGCTCTGTTGAAGCAGTGATCCTGGAGAAAGGTGCAGCCCTCTGCTGAAAGTCCAGTGGAGAGAGATGGGCCCGGTCTTCCTCTGGGAATCCAGTGGAGAAGGCTGCTTTGGTATCCCAAATCTCAGGTTTTCATCCAGGTAGGAATGCTTTGCTCCTCCCCCTGGATGGAATATTCCCCAATGGGATGATATAATTTTATCAGTGAGACAGAATGGCCCTTTTGCAGAAGATAACTCCTTGGAGGGAGGATGGGTGTTGGAACAGGTAAAGCCGGTTTCTTAATAGCTAGCCCATTAATATAGGGTTACTCCATTCCCCACTCCATTTCCAACAGACGGTGATGGAATACACACTTTCTGGTTACATTTTGTACTGCAACCCAAGACAAAGAGTTTCCATGACTTTAGGTGAATATTGTGAAGGATTATGTGTTATACCTCTTGTCTGAGAAATACTTAGGCACAGCCATTTTCTTCTGTGGGGAACAACATAATCTATCTCTCAGTTAATTATCATGTTATATCTAGTTATGTGAATGTGAAACTGTAATTAATATAGATAGCAATGGTTATCTGTATCTAGGTCATTCTCCTATGCTTGACACTGTCTGAGACTGGATGTGAAGAATATTATCTACATCTAGCATTTTTTTCTTCCTTAAATCTGCCAAGCTTCTCTTTGAACCAGTCTGCAAGTCTACTATTACTTATGTCAAGTGCCTGAAGATCCATACGCAGTTTACCTTGCGCCTTCTGTAGAAGGCCATCGTTCGCAGAAAACAGCAGAAAATTTTAGGAGTCTTTGTCATAAAAAGGGAATATAAAAAGCTTAGCTAAAAGTAACTGGACAGAATGGCAGCAGTAAAGTTAAAGGGCTGCTAAACTTCCACTTCTGACCTAAGTTAGAAATCGGTTCAAGATGAGTCCTGGGAAATATTATGCTTAGCTTATACTTAGGTTTCTGAATGCAGGTAGCTGTTCCATGGGATGCCAGGCTATTTGAACCTCTGATCTGACTTAGAATACTCACAGGGACTATAATCTTACCAAGAGAGAGCAAAAAGGCACTTGTTCACTATTTTAGTTGTGTGGGAAACTGTCACTCCATCTGATCTTTTTTCAGAATCTTTGCCAAGCTATTTTTCTGTATTAGCTAGAAACATACTTTTACATGAGGAATTACATGTTTTGATCTCATGCTGCTTCCATTTTTTATTTTTTTTTTAAGAGGGGCATGGAAAAATCAGAATTCTATGATTTGCTAAACAGAGTGGAAAGTGAAGCCGAAAATGGCAGTTGGGGAAGAAACAAGTTTAAAGGAATGGCCTACAGATTGCTTTTCTGTCAATATTAGATAAACAGACGTCAGCAATTGTCAGAGGTACTGGGAGATATAAATATCAAAAAACCCTAATACTAGATATGTCAATGCCACATAAATTCTTTAAGCCAGCAGGAAGTCACACAGTAATATGATGTGTAATTCAGAACTTTTGTCTCTGTCAACTTCATTATCTGTACTAGGAACTAGCCCTCAAATTTCCAGATATATGATATATATTGATGAAATGCTTTCAGACAAGTACTTACTTTATCTAATGTTTATTTTGCTATTAGAACTACTAAAGCAGTGGAAACTCTTTATTAAACAATTTTCCATCTTGACTGGTTTATTCAACTTCCACTTAAGTGAAACTGAAGACCATACTGCATGCTGTCTACTGATCTTTAACAATTTAATGCTTGAAGTAATGCTTTCCCAAACTACAGACAAGGTAACATGTTGGAAAAAATATTCTGTTAATAGCATTTTTTAATAATATTAAATGCTGTTTTCTCTGTTTTCTCTGTGAAGTATATTATTTGTGTTCTTGAAAGTAAGTTAGTAAGAATAAGGAAATTAACACTAGATATTCCTTTTAAATCACAGTTTAAAGAACATTAAATATACAGAACCCAGCAAAAATACTCCTTTGACCTTAAGAATGAAAACTAAATAGTCTTTCTGCTTCCAAAAGAAAAGAGTAACTTGTGCTGTCCATCAGACTTTTAAAATTTGATAGTCTGATTTTGAACCCGTTTAAAAGATCTCACTAGAATTTCTCAAGCTTTAGACAACTGTTCTGTGATAGGAGAAGTTTTACACAGGCTTGTTTAAGCAAATATTTCCCATAGTATAAGGAATAACATTCCAAAAACATTTAAGTACAAACAAGCTTTGCTTGGTAGGTGCTTATTTGCCTTCTGTCCTGTACTGGTCATGGCAGGAATAGACCATGAAAGGTGGTGTGGGATTGCATTTTAAATTTCTCCTGGAAATGGCCTTGATATTACAGAGGTGTTTCAGTTATTGCTGTGCAGTGTTTACACATGGCCAAGGCCTTTTCAGCTTGTCATACCCCCCTGCCAATGAGTTGTCTGGGAGTTCAATCAGATGTTGGGAAGGAACACAGCTAGAACAGATGACCTCAATGAATGAAAGGGATATTCCATACCATTAGGCATAACATTAAGCATAAAAATCTAGGGATTGTTGTCAGGGGGTTACTGCTGAGGGACAAGCTGCTCCTCAGTTGGCTGGTGTTGATAAATTGTTTTCATTTGCATAATTTGTCTTTCTTGGCCTTTATTTCTCTAGTTTTTAAATTTTTATTTTCATTACATTATATAACAGCAATAGTTGTTATTGTTTTTGTTACTACAATTATTTTATTTCTATTATTAAACTACTCTTATCTCCACCGTAATTTTTCTCACTTTTACCCTTCTGTTTTGGTGTAAGAAAAGTCAAGGGGAAAGATATTTAAAAATTATTTACTTCTATTTCAGATTTAACAACTCCCACAAATAAGGAGACAATTACAAGTAGAAAGAAGTGGGAAAAAAAGAGTTTACTTAAAAAAAAAAAGAAAAAAAGAAAAAAGACAAGAAAAAGAAATCACAACAGACAAGAAAAATTACTGTAAAAATTAGTAGCTACAAAGTTACTTAAATCTCAAGGGCTCCCCAGAAACTAAGAGAAACAAAAAATGGAGCAGTAACCCCTCCCCCAAGATGGCATCCTCTGCAGGCAGCTCTATGTGGAGATGAAAAGACTAAGGTGCCCTCATCCCTCTTCCCACTATGCATGGAGAGACAGAACAAAGAGACACAAAAACCCCACCGAAACCAAACCTCCACAATCACAAAACTCCCTCTTCCCCGGAACGACAGTCTAGAGAGAACATGTACAAAAAAACCCATGAAACTCAGAGTCCAAGATGAGTCAAAGGCCCCTCTTATCTCTCTCTTGGCAGCATCTCTATCAACAAAAGTGGCTCAAAGACAATAACAATTTTGGGCACAGATAAATATGGAATAGAGTATCATCTTGGGTTGCCTGGGACACCTTCCAATTCACTTCCCCTATCCTGCTGATGTGGGCTGAAGGGAGAGAAAGCTGCAACTGATATCTGGGATTTTACTAGTTATACTGTTTCATACATAAAATATTCACTATTGTTGCCCAAAAAACTTATTTTGAGAGAATGAATGGGAAATGTTGAGACTGCAAAGGGTATTTTCAGGTCAGAGTAGATCCAGGGTAGATTAGCTTCTCCTTTTTGAACTCTGAGAAACATTGGTCTCCAAGGTCTCAGTAAAGGTTTCAGAGATAGAATGTGCTTGCAACCTCCCCACAACTGTTATTGTCAATACTGTAGGGCTGCTGTTATTATCAGTACTGTATGGCTACTGTGGACAGGCTTTTGCTGAAACTAGTACATAAGTGGTTATATATTTTTGTTTTGTTAGACAGTGTGAGCCTCTGCTTTTCATGATAAATCTAGAGTCAAGTGTTAAAATTATTTGAAACCTAGACTTTATGACCTACATATGCTATTACATGAAAACTGATGCTCAGTCTTTTAGAGAGAAATGTTACAGAAAGTTTTACTAGGAGAATTCTTGGTCTGGTTCAGTTTTACCTGTGAAATATATGTTTCAGTGGGCAGGATGATGGAGCATATTTCTTAAATTTGACATTGCTCACCATCACAGCTAAGCAATATTGACCCTCCTTTCTGCTTCTATGACACTTCCTAGTTATAGAGATGGCGTTACTACAAAATATAGTAATTTGACTTCTATATTTCATTATGCTATGTTGGCTCATTCTTTCCTACTTTCTTCATAACAGCAAGATATAATGATTTACTATGCTCATTGCTCTCAAGGTATCAGTAATGAGCAGAAAGAAGTGCTTTAAGAAATACTAAAATAATGATGTGCCTCATAGAAAACTGTTACTTAAAGGATCGACTTAGGAAACTGCTTCTATTTTCGGACTGTGAATACTTTAGTCCGGTATTTGATCTATACTTGCTGGAAAGATACCTAGAGGTCCGAGTGGATGGCAAGTTGAATATGAGTCAGATGGGAGAGACAGCTCGGGTAGTAGCAGGCACAGTGCCACTCACCACTCAAGCAAGGTGAATGCCCTGCTCTGCTCTGCACTAATGCAGCCTCACCTCTGGATGGGGACAGTTTTGGGAACCACAATATGAAGGACATAAAGCTGTTAAAGATCATCCAAAGGAGGGCTATTAAAATGGTGAATGGTTTAGAGGGGAAGCTGTACAAGGAGTGATTGAGGGTCACTATCAGGTCTTAAAGAGTGTAGTCAACTTGTTTCAAAGCCCTGTCAAAGGTGGAAGTTCCCTCAAGATAAGCCACAACTACAGGCACAGATGGCAAATAGGAAGGTGTTAATTTCAGGCCTACATGTAGGTGAAAAGTTTGTAATTAGCATGCCAGACAAGATTCCCCTGTGCAGACTGTGAGAAAAGCCTAGGTGCAACAAAAGCTGGATGCCAGACCTGGGGAGGCAAATCTGGATAATCTATACAGACAATTACTCTCATCATGGCAAACTGGGAATGGATGAAGTTGCTTGCGTACATGCCATTCCAAATTATAACTGCACATACCTCTCTGGATACTTAGGACATAGGCTATAAAGGTGGTAGCTCCAGAAGAACACTCTGAGGACTCCCACCACTAGGAAAGAAGAGGGGCCAGCAGGATGTCACAGGT